>NDFG01000339.1:589138-611916 GCA_002167245.1 Sporophila hypoxantha | reverse complement strand
GCTTGTTCTAACAGAGTTAGAAAGCTCAGACTGAAGTGCCAGTGAAGCTTTCAGTTGTAAGCTCTGCTTTGGTGTCAAGTCAGAATCTGGATGGCCTCGTTGGGAAGATTGAGGAAGATCTATAGAACACCCAGTGTGCTTTTTAACAATTTTAATTGTTTCTCCTAGCAGTTTATTTGATTTAGTAAAAGCAAGCAAACCCAATTCTTTCATAGGTTTTTTACCTAAGATCAGCCAAATAGGGAAATTGCAGTGCACAAGGGAAAATTTGCCATTGATGCATCAACAGTGGATCAAACAGTGAGCTCTTTTGGCTTTTTTATATCAGGATATGCCCACATGGTCCCTGCATCCTTAATTGTCTAACCAGAGTTAGAAAGCTCAGACTGAAGTGCCAGTGAAGCTTTCAGGTTTAGTGTAAAGTCTCCCTGCTTTAGTGTCAAGTCAGAGATCTGGGAGTCTCGTGGGGAAGATTGAGGAAGATCTATAGAACACCCAGTGTGCTTTTTAACAATTTTAAATTGTTTCTCCTAGCAGTATATTTTGATTTAGTAAAAGCAGCAAAGCCCAATTCTATCATAGGTTTTTTACCTAAGATCAGCCAAATAGGGAAACTGCATGTACAAGGGAAAATGGCACTGATGCCATTAACAGTGGATCAAACAGTGAGCTCTTTGGCTTTTTTTATATCAGGGTATGCCCACATGGTCCTTGCATCCTTAATTGTCTAACCAGAGTTAGAAAGCTCAACTGAAGGGCCAGTGAAGCTTTCAGGTTGTAGCTCTGCTTTGGTGTCAAGTCAGAGATCTGGGAAGCCTTGTGGGGAAGATTGAGGAAGATCTATAGAACACCCAGTGTGATTTTTAACATTTTAAATTGTTTCTCCTAGCAATTTATTTTGATTTAGAAAAAGCAAGCAAAGCCCAATTCTGTCATGGTTTTTTACTAAGATCAGCTAACATGGAACACTCCACTTTGCAGTTTTTCATTTTCATGGACAGGTTGAGCAGCCAGACAGGACTGAGAATGCCCCTTTGCACCAGTGTTCAGGTAGGAGGCATCAGATGCAGTGATATCTTGGAACAGTTAAATTAAGGCAAATTCATTCTTTAAGTATTCCAAGCAGTCATTGGATTTTAGTTTGGTGCTTTTCACTCTCGTTCTGGAAAGTGAATTCTTAAATCTTTGGATTTGACCCAACTTAAAAAAAAATTTTAAAAACCCAAACCAGGAAAAACCCTCACACTGAGAGATTTTGACTGTCTGATTCACTTTTGGTTTTGRTTCATTTGGTTAAGCCTTTTTCTTTTAATACTTGATCAAATCTTTCACTTCTGATATTCTCTGGATGGGTTCAAAAGCAGTTTTGTTTGTCTRACATATTGTTCCATATATCTGTCTCGAGCTATGCTGGCTTCTCTTGTCATTTTGACACTGATTTACTGGAATGAACTTACATTTTAAACTCTCTTACTGTTCTTTAAATGCCTTCCATTCCACATTAACATTTCTCAGCAATGGTTAGCTCTAATTAGGTTTTTARCCAGCCTGTTTGCAAATCTAGCACAATATGTTTTGAAAACAAACTTACTGAAGAGTATCAGGCATTTGAAGAAAATAAGTGATCAAGTGACTTTGCTGCTGGTAGTTCATCCATGTTCTGTGTGTGCTTGTACCCAGTTATATAAATCATTTCTATATAGGCATTTAACTCCTAAAGGAAAAAATTAATTCTATTGCAAGGTTTGCTGCAGAAACTCATTTTTTTTCAATGACCTATGGCAAGTAGGGATTCAATGGATTTCTGTTGGGGTGTTCTGAAAGAGCTCACAAAATACTCATTCCCACCACACTGGGGTGGGGAGAGACTTGGAAGGGTAAAAGTGAGAAAAATCCTGGAGTGAGAGAAGGACAGCTCAGCAGGGAAAGCCAAAGCAATGCACACAAGCAAAGCAAGGAATTCATTCCCCCTTCCTGATGGAGCTCAGCCATGCCCAGGGGAGCAGGGCTCTGTCCCAGGGCTCCATCCCAGGGGAGCAGGGACTTGGTGGGACAAACACCCCGCTCCAAACATCCCCTTTTCCTCCTCCTTCCCCCAGCACCATACACTGAGCATGAGCCAGAGGGTCTGGGACAGCCCTGGGGCTGGCTGGGCTCAGCTGGGTCCTCTCCCAGCCCCTCTCTGCTGGGCTGGGCTGGGAGGCAGGAAAGGCCTTGGCTTATCAACACTGACCCCAGCACAGATKCAAAGCACAGCCCTCTGSCAGCTATTATGGATAAAAAATCACTCCATCCCAGTCAAAACCAGCACACATTCCTGTTGGCATGCTTTGATGGCTTTCTACCTGCCCACAAGTATGAGCGTGCCAGGGTTTGTCTGGATCTTAAACAGATTTTCAGTTTTTCTAGAGATAGTGCTGGACCAATAAAAATATAATATAATTTTATACATATTTTTAATATATTTATTATAAATATATATTTATATTAAAATATATAATATAAAAATATATAAATATAATATATAAATACATAAATATATATTTATAAGTATATATATTTATAAAAAATATATATAATATATTTTGTATATATAATTTTCAGGGAAAGAAATTTGCATATTTTTAATATAAATATAATTTATATTAAAATATATAATATATAAAAATATATAAATATAATATATAAACACATAAATATATATTTATAAGTATATAACTATATTTATTAAAAAATATATAATATATTTTATATATATAATTTTCAGGGAAAGAAATTTGCATATTTGTTAATATAAATATAATTTATATTAAAATCTATAATATATAAAAATATATAAATATAATATATAAATACATAAATATATATTTATAAGTATATATCTATATTTATAAAAAATATATAATATATATAATATATATTTTCAGTGAAAGAAATTTGCATATTTGTTAACATTTTTGTCCTGTTTTAAACCAAACAGCTGAATAATTTGCTTCTTCGTCTGTCTTTCATGTGCTGCTGCACAGACATCCATTACATGTCCTGTACAGCAGCAAAAAAACCTGTGCAGAGATGTTTAATTCAGTGTTAGTTGTTGGTTTTTTTTATCCTAGGAGGACTGTTTGCAGAGAAATTTATTTTAAATTTATTTTAAATAGTGTCCATGGATGTAAATGAGCATAGGTACATTGAAAGAGAGAGAGAAAATACCATTTTTAGAACCCTGGAATTAATACGAGCTGAGGGTTGTTGCATTTGTGGTGTGCCATTCTGATCTGAGTGATTATTTTCTCTCTCCCTTGCATGCTATTTCTTCATGGTTTGGTGCTCTTGAGGTACGAATTTTAGTCAAATGAAGACACAACTGTGGTTGTTTTATTGCTGGTATCACTGTAATTCTAAGGAACCCCAGTCATGAGGCATAATTTCCCTGTCCTAACCACTGCAGCAGGGCTGAACCAGGAGAGGCTGCTGAGGAAATGACAGCACAGGGGTGGAGGCAGAGGGTGATGCACAGCCTGACTTCAGCACCCTGGCTGGGACTGAGGGAGTTTTTTCTCTCTGCAATGTCAGTTGCTCCCTTAGGCCTTCATTTCTTGTTCTCTGTTTAGTGCTGCTGATAGAGGAAACATCATTAATGTGCTGCTGGGCAGTTACATCCCTCAAAGCTGAGGAGAGCYTTGGGAGCTAACTAGAAATTCAGAAATCCCTCTGAAATATGAGGAGCAGCATGGGAGCATAGTCACGTTTTTTAGCTTCTATTTGGCCTTTAAAAAATAACTTAGGTGAGCAGGAGCAATAAAACTTTCAGCAGTGGGTGAGAGATCAGCCATCCTGGGGGCTGTGAGGGTTTTTGGAAGTGAAGATGAGTCCTGTGGAACTGGATGGACTGCAGGGAGTGAATTGTTGCTCTGCTTTGCAGCGCTGCTGGGAGCTGTGAGTTCAGAGAAAAAAACCAACATTGTGGTGATAAAGTTATAAATGATGAGGGACTGCCTGGCTAAAGGCTGAACCATGAGGTCTTGTATGAAAAGAACCTGCAAGGCTTCAAAGATTGCATTCCACAAACTGGGTTTGGATGGATGTTTAAGAGAAGTGCAAGGGCGTCTTGATGACAGCAGGTAGACCTCGAGTGAGCAAGTTTTACAGTAAATTTGGCATTCGCTTTGGTTTTAATGTTACTCAGAGTTTTAAGGGGAGCAAAGCACCAAAAYCCAAGCAGATTTCTGGAATCTGTGCTTGATTTCCAGGTTTGATTGGAGAGCAGGGGACAGGGAAAATTCCTCTCCCCTCACAGTGCTATTGCTGTCTGTCCATCTCTGCGCCTGCCTGCTCTACCCTCAGCCTTAATGCCAATTTCATAACACTTAGGTGCCCTTCTAACTGTGGTTTTTGGCTTGTTTCCCACACACCAGCAGCTCAGGGAGACACAAGGATGACACACGAGTGAGAACAGCCTTGAGACAAGAGGYTTTTTGGAAAAAAGAGCTGTGACAATCTCTGCAGGAGAACCGCCTTGCTGCATTCCTCTGCGCTGTACCACGGAACCAAAGAAATGCTGGACACCACTGCCACGTCACCTTTGCTCCCAAGCAGCCTGCAGGACCTGCAATTGAGGCAAAGCACCKAGATTAAAGAAGCAAGCAAGGCTCCAGGCTGCTTCTTGAGCTGCTGTGAGAGTTTTGTGCATTCCTCATCCCTGTGCCTTGGCTGTGAGAAATGGGGGTGACTCCTTGCGCCACTGCTGAGCTCTGAGAATCTCCAGCCAGCAAAAAAAAAAAAAAAAAAAAAATCCCAAAAAAACCAAACAAAGCACAAAAACAAGCAAAAAACACCCCCAAAACAAACAAACAAAAAACCAAACCAAAAAACAAAACCACAAAACGAAAAACAACAACAAAAAACCAAAAACAAAACAAACAAAAACACAAACATAAAACCCCAAAACAAAAACAAACACAAAATAAAAACAAACAAACAAAAACGCCACAAAAGCAAAAAAACCCTAAACAACAACACCAAAGGCTATCTGGAATTGCTCTGGGTTTCACCAGAAGCAGGGAGGGATGGTGCACCAGGAGATCTGAGGCTTTGCTTGCCTCCACCAGCCTGTCCCAGCTGGCAATGTTGTTGTCCCCTTGACTTAAAAATTTGCTCACAGTGTGTGTAATCTTTTCCCWTTACACATCATTTTTAATTTCATTGTAAAGTACATGTTTGGAGGTAGTGTAACCCTGCCTACAAAGCACGTGTGGAGTTTCAGCATGCAAGTGAGTGTAAAGCATTTGATTTGATGCTGTTCAAAGCAATGCTTGTTAACAATATGACATACAGGTAGAGAAAAGATAAAAATATGGTGTAATGCAGTGGAATGAAAAAGTATCTTTCCAGTTCTATTCTGAGAATGCAGCAAAAATAGCCTGATGTCAAATGCTATTTGATATCACTTCTTAATGTGTCTGATACACTTATTCTTTATGTGAGCCCACTGCTATCTTGCTTATGCTGCAAAAATTCCAAAATACCTATATTAATTTTGGGGTTTTTTTTGGTGCTAAGTGTACCAAATTAGTTTTTTGGTTTRGTTCTCAGCTCCTCATGGTTTTTACATTGACAAATTGATGGCATTCCTACCTRCATGTTGTGGAAGAGAATGTGAACTTAACAGCTCCACAAAGTGATTACAAAATCTTGTGTCTCTGCAGGGGAATGAATCCCTGCAGTTTCACTTCTTGCCAGACTGAGGGAAGGTGGCTGCAAGGAATTGCAGCACTGGCATGCCTGCTCTGACACCAGTGCTGGACAAGAAYTAGAAGTCAAAAAGCAGCACCCAAAGCTTCTCTGTAAACCCTGGCAGACCCAGCAGTGGTGAGAGGCTGGATTTTATTCTAATGTTAAAGCAAGCAGTGGTAATATTAAAAGCAAGCAGATAAATGGAGGAACAGGTATTAAACATGTATTGCATATTTTAATTGCATGTTGATATATTGCACATATGCATTATTAAGCATATATTGTAATTGCCCATTTTATTGCATCTATTAATATTAGACTGCATTTTTAGCTAAGTTAATTGTTCTGTACACCCTGGCAGACTGTGCTGCTGTGCTGTCTGTAACCTTTAGGCACAGCTGGGGTTGCAGGCCTGAGTTCTGATGCTGGCACACTTGTCTCACTGACTTATTTTGACAGTTTATGTCCTGTTACATATATTACATATTGCATAGATAAACATATATTGCATATTTTAATTGCATGTTGCATATATGCATATTGCATAGATAAACATATATTGCATATTTTAATTGTGTTGTTGCATATATGGCATATTGCATAGATAAACTTATATTGATTTTTAATTGTGTGTTGCATATATTGCATATAATAAGCATATTTGCCTATTGCTATTTTAATTGTATCTGTTAAAATGAACAGCATTTTTAGCTGAGTGAGTTGGTCTGTACACCCTGGCAGGCCTGAGCTCTGTGCTGACAATACCCACACTGTCTCTCTCACTGACTGATTCTCACAGTTTATGTCCTGTTGCATATATTGCATGTTGCATAGATAAACATATATTGCATATTTTAATTGCATGTTGCATATATTGCATAGATAAACATATATTGCATATTTTAATTGCATGTTGCTATATTGCATATTGCAAGTAACATATCTTTAAGCATGTGTATATATGCATATATAGCATATATAAGCATATATAAGCATATATGTAATTGTCCATTTTAATTGCATCTATTAATATTAGACTGCATTTTAGCTAAGTTAATTGTTCTGTACACCCTGGCAGACTGTGCTGCTGTGCTGTCTGTAACCTTTAGGCACAGCTGGGGTTGCGGCCTGAGTCTGAGCTGACATTACCCACACTGTCTCACTGACTGATTTTGACAGTTTATGTCCTGTTGCATATATTACATATTGCATAGATAAACATATATTGCATATTTTAATTGCATGTTGCATATATGGCATATTGCATAGATAAACATATTTGCATATTTTAATTGTGTGTTGCATATATTGCATAGATAAACAATATATTGCATATTTTAATTGTGTGTTGCATATATTTCGTATATAAACATATATTGCCTATTGCCTTTTTAATTGTATCTGTTAAAATGGAACAGCATTTTTAGCTGAGTGAGTTGGTCTGTACACCCTGGCAGGCCTGAGCTCTGTGTTGACAATACCACACTGTCTCTCTGACTGATTCTGACAGTTTATGTCCTGTTGCATGATTGCATATTTCATAGATAAATGTATATTGCACATTTAATTTGCATGTTGCATATATTGCATAGATAAACAGATTATGCATATTTTAATTGCATGTTGCATATATTACATAGATAAACAGATATTGCATATTTTAATTGCATGTTGCATATATGGCATAGATTAAACATATATTGCATATTTTAATTGCATGTTGCATATATTGCATAGATAAACATATATTGCATATTTTAATTGCATGTTGCATATATGGCATATTGCATAGATAAACATATATTGCATATTTTAATTGTGTGTTGCATATATTACATAAACATATATTGCATATTTTAATTGCGTGTTGCATATATTTCATATATAAGCATATATTGCCTATTGCCTATTTTAATTGTATCTGTTAAATGAAAAGCATTTTTAGCTGAGTGAGTTGGTCTGTACCCTGGCAGGCCTGAGCTCTGAGCTGACAATACCCACACTGTCTCTCTCACTGACTGATTCTCACAGTTTATGTCCTGTTGAATATATTGCATATTGCATAAATAAACATATATTGCATATTTTAATTGCATGTTGCATATTATGGCATATTGCATAGATAAACATATATTGCATATTTTAATTGTGTGTTGCATATATTGCATAGATAAACATATATTGCCTATTGCCTATTTTAATTGTATCTATTAAAATTAAACAGCATTTTTTGCTGAGTGAGTTGGTCTGTACACCCTGGCAGGCCTGAGCTCTGTGCTGACAACACCCACACTGTCTCACTGACTGATTCTGACAGTGTATGTCCTGTTACATATATTGCATATTGCATAGATAAACATATATTGCATATTTTAATTGCATGTTGCATATATTGCATAGATAAACATATATTGATATTTTAATTGTGTGTTGCATATATTGCATATATAAGCATATATTGTATATTGCCTATTTTAATTGTATCTGTTAAAACGGAACAGCATTTTTAGCTGAGTGAGTTGGTCTGTACACCCTGGCAGGCCTGAGCTCTGAGCTGACAACACCCACACTGTCTCACTGACTGATTCTGACAGTTTCTGTCCGGTCACTTTCAGTGATGTGCAAAGCTGACATTTCCCTTTAGTGAACCTGAAACTCCTTTCTGCTGTGTTGCCCAGATATTTTGGACAACAGGCGTAGTGCAAAGCAGGGAAAAGAGGGCTCCTTTCTCACTGAACCTGGGGAGGGGTGGAAGGGGCTGGAGTACAAACAAAACCTGGGCCCCAGATCAGTGTAGTTGTGGTCAGAGGTTTATTTCTATTAATTTGTCATGCTATAAATGCCACACRACTCTTCTGTTCTGTAGCAGATATTCTCCTGCTCTTACAATATTTTCCTTCCTWATGGTAAAGTGTATCTGACTGAGCCAATTTATGCTGACAGCTTTCCTAAGTTAACTTCTCTGTGAATTCCCAGTTCATTTAATATATTTTCCTCATGCTTCCCACATTTGAGTTACCTTTGTTCTGTGTCTGAAGGATAGGAAGCTGGTAGTTATTTTATATTTATATTTCAAGGCTGCTTAATGTTTAATGAGGCTGAATATGTTGTAAAAAGCTTCAGAACACTCAGGCTGGTTAATATTTCATGTRGATCTACAGAGACAACTATATTGATCTTTTAAGCATCTGCTAAACAAGACAAGGAATAAATTAGATTTTGGTCAGTTTGATTTGGCTGGTGAGTTAAATAGCTTTTAGAGCATTATCACCTCTTAAAATGTTTTGTTTCCAGTTGAATAAAGTAGATTTTGAAGGCAGTATTTCATGTCATTTCTCATTGCTCTTCATCTTGCCCGTTTCATTTCAGTTGTGTTTATGTTATGAGGGATGCAGGAATATAAAGAGGGGATGTTTGCACTGGCTGCTTTATGCACCCACAATTAGACCTTCCAAAGCCACAGTGGAAGGGCCCTACTTGTCCCTGCTGGCTGCATTTTGGACACAGGTTCCCACCATTAAACTAATGTTTATTTGCATCACAGCTACGTGCTTAGAAAATCCTCTGCAAAGCAAGACCATGAATACAGTCTGATTCAGGGGAAAACCTGCTTTATCCCCAYGCTCCTTATTCCAGAGGATCTATTTTAACATCTTGGATGCAAGTTTACTTTTTAGCAGCTTTGGGGGTAACAAGTGCAGAAAATGGATTTCCTTGCAAAAAGAGGAAAAATAAATTATCCATTCAGATGTTTACAGAATTGTCCTGTACACCTACTGCAAGGGGATAACAAGGCTTTGCAAAGGTCTTTTCATACTGAAATAATTTCATAACAGGTTTGTGAGGATTGAAAATTTCCAAACTTTGTGCTCAGAAGATGCAGCACGTGTAGAGCTGAGCTAAAATAGATATTTTTATTAAGAAGCTGAGCTGGCAGKCTTGGCACAGYGSRWTGAAWGTTAGCTCCAGAATAGGTCATGCAMCTTACCCTACAGAAAYACCCATGCAGGAAACATTTGGCAGTTTGACTAAACTCAAGTGTAAATTACTGCATTTAATGTCTCCATGAAAACAGGACTCTCTAGCCTGCAAGTATACAAATACTTTTCTGGTACAGAGCTAAATTTTAAATTATTTTGTCATAAAATAAATATTCCAACTCAGTATAACCCTAAATAAGTCTGTTTCAGGTTAGATATATTGATGTTTATATTGATGTTTATATTATATTGATGTTTATGTTTATTATGTTTATATATGGGAATTATGGAATCATACTTTTTTTAGTCCCTTGCATTTGTGGAGTTTTTTAAATTGATTGTTGAACTACAGTTTGCTGTATGCAGTTTGGAACAGATGTAATAGCTGTGAAAARTTCATTTCTTTGGCAGGAAACAATTAAAAGTTACCAGTTATCAGCGATTTGGGGAGGTCTGGGGGTTCCTAGAAATGTTACACCTGTATTATTAGCTGAATTTAAAACCTAAGGACAAAGAAAAAAGGGAAAAAAGTGATGCAAAATCTYTTAAACTAAGAGCAGGAATGAAGAGAAGGATGCCTCTGGGATACCTCTCCAGCACTTTTTGCTTCATTCCTGCTCAAGGTGGAATTTCCTTGTGAATTCACTCTTTAAAAAAGATGCTCCCTATGATTTTAAAATGTCTCACCTACGTGTTACCCTGTAAAGARTTCAGGAAGTTTTAGCCATCTGAAATCTGTTGCACTTTTCATTTGATGGGTTCTCAAGTAGCATTCCTTCCTTTTGTGTCCCAGCAACCTGTGTGATGCAGTGAAAGCCATATTTAAATTTGAAGCTGGAGGGGGCATCAAGAGTAATTTGGAGGGATTTCTCTGACCTGTCCATCTCATCAATGCTGTGTTCTGTATGTCTGTGTTACCTTACAGTTATCTAATGATCAAAGCTCATCCCCACTTTTATTTCTTCCTGAAACATTAAATTCTCTGACTTTTATCCAAACAGGAGCTATGTCCTGAGAAGCCCTGAGAACATCAGGCTCCTGAGAGTTCAGTAATTCCTTCAAGGTACATTTTCAAAAGCTATATTAATGTTTCATCTTCAGTGCTCCCATTGGTCCTTTTTAAAAGCTGTCAGGCTATTCCCATATAAAGAAAATATTTCCTACACATCTCAGTGCATATCTAAATTCTTGTTGATAAGATGGAACATTTCTAATGTATGTGTCCCCCTTAATTAGCACTCAGATTCTAATAGTACTCATTCTAATTAGCACTCAGATTCAGGATCCTGCCATAACTTGTTTCTGTACAGCTGTTCTGGAATTTCAGGTATGTGCTAGTTTCAGACCACAAATGTGACCAACATTACAAATGAGGCCAACTAAGAAACATTTAAAAATACTAAAACTTCAGAAGTTAGCCAGCCAGACCATATCTGAACCCTTTATGATTATGAAACAAATTCTTCCACAGGGAAAAAACAGCTAATGTGCAGTGTATGAAACTGAGCTCTGCTGCCCTCAGAGCCAACACTTGTGCTGAGGATGGCCATCCCTCAATTATCAATAGGAATAGTAATTATCAATAGGAATAGTACTTATCAATAGGATACAACAGGATCATTGTATCCTTGTCACTGCCAGAGTGAAGAAATMATTCAGTCAGGTTGAATCTGTCTCCTATTCCAATGAAAGGGCCTGCACAGAACTCCCAGAGAAAGGAGATCACAGCCCATCCTGCTCCCGTTACAAGAGTACCTTARAATAGTTGCAGAATGTTTTATTATTTGCTTTTTTTCCTTTGTCCTGTGGAGAGGCAGAATGCAGGTGTGAAATTGGCTGCTGTGTCACATGCACGTGTGTGCCCTTTGCTCACTGTTTCACACTGGGGGAAAACTGAAAACTGGTAACTTCTTCTTCTGAGGTTGCTCTGAAYTTCACCATGCCTGGGATAATCCCTACAGCACTTGAGTCTCAGGGACATCAGCCTTCCTGGTGCCTGAAACCTCAGTGGGAAATAATCCTCAATTCTCCCTTTGACATTAGTGGAAATGGTCAATATGCTGGGCACTCTGAATGGAACACAGCACAACTAAACTGCAGCCATGAAAAGAGAAGTGCTGGATGCTTCCAAGMGCTTGGCTATAGGCCAAGTCAAGTTGTGCAAAATTTTTAGCTAAGAAATCTTTTTTTTTTTTTTGCAGATCGTTCTGTCACTCTGTAAAACTCACTTCATTTGCTAAGGGTGATGCTACCATGACTCAGTAAAATGCTTCAGGCTCCCTGAGCAGACCACAAAGACTTTACACACTGCCTCCCATGAGCTAGACTTACAGCCTATCTCACAGGTGTATGAACCAGTCTAATTCCTAGTAGTCAGTGGTAGTAAGGAGATCAGGATCTGATGGTTGTGAGGTTATTTCTGACCTCCAGTCCCACCACCCCATTGTTCTGCTTGCCTTTGGGTGGCCAAGGCCTTAGAGTAGGCCTTAGAGTAGGCCTTAGAGTAGGCCTTAGAGTAGTTCTTCTATTCCTTAGAACTAGGAGTTCATGGTAACTTCACTGGGATCAAGATCAGCTTCTGCACAGCAAATAATTAAACATTCTGCAACTGTTGTAAGGTACTCTTGTAACAGGAGCAGGATGGGCTGTGATCTCCTCTCCCTAGGGAGTTCCCTGCAGTCCCTTTCATTGGAATGGGAGACAGATTCAACCTGACTGAYTCATTAAATGGAATTATAAGASYATGAACATTAGCCACTTAGCTCATTTCATAAATTCCAATAATTAAAACTGCATGGGCAATAATAATGGCTATTCCAGATATCTAAGTAAGAAAAATGCACCTTTGATGTATTGTGGCATAGTCATGGTGAAAACACTGAGTTAATGGAGGATCTGTGTAATAAGTTACCATACAGAACCTGCAGCTGGAAATATATAAACATGCTTCCCAACAGAATTTCACTGTGTCACAATTGATTAAGAAAATCGGCAATAACTGACAAGATAGGCACAAAATGGATTTTCATGTTGCTGGGATGAAGTATGGCTCCCAGCAATTAATGGTTTTAGTCATATTAAGAAGATAAATAATGCTATCTGACATTTCAGTATTTCACATTACACTAAAATTTTGTAACATTTGCTTATAATATGAGTTGAAATATGTTACCTAGGAAAAAAAATGTTATCTCTGGAACAGTCAAACCCCATTAGAAACCTTAGGCTTGAAAAATCACAATGTTAACAGTTATATCCCCTAGCAAAGGTTTGCTTTCCTTAAATAGTGTTAAATTTAAACCCAGAAGCTCTAGTCTCTTTTGGAGCTACTCTTCCATAGTGCATTGAGCTTGAAAGGGAAATTTAGAGCATGGAATGTACGGTGCCATTACTGAATGCTGGTAAGAGAAACATCATGGAGAACTGCAGAAACAGGGGAGCCTTTAAAATGAAATCACATCAGGGCTACTTATGTTCTCTAAAACTGCTTCTACATTCTGCTTTATTAAAAAAGCTCCTAATCTTACTATGACCCCATAACCCACTACTGATAAATAATTTGATTTTTTTAAATCTCATTCTAATAGGCATGTTTGTCTTTTTCCTAGCTGGATATATGCTACCTCAGTACCATTATTTTGGGAAAAAAACCCCTTTTTCTGGATCTGAATTTTCAGTTACTGTTTGTGTGGAAAGCTCCTCTGATTTCAGTATTCTCACTCACGTAAGTACAGTTTTACCCTGGAAAATACCAATGTGTTCCAAGCAGCAACAGGAATCAAGAACAAATATGAGAACAGGATTTTGCTCTTGCGTGCTGCTAATTCTGTTCCAAATTCATTTAGTAATGTGGAAGAAAATGTGATTGCTTGTCAAAGCACAGATGTGGTTTTTTTGTTGGGACGGTGCACAGAGCATTCAGAAGTGTCATGTTTAGCTGAGGGCAACAATGCTTGGTGTCTCAGCACCCAACTCCCACTGAATTTCAACAAGAGTGAGCAAACAACCTTCCCCTGGGCTCCAGTGAAAATCCTTGGCTTAGTATCCAGCCTGAGCTGCAGTTTCACTTGCAGGAAACAAGAGGTTTTTTTGAGGTCTTTTAAGGTATTGTTTCCTGAAACAGCAGAAGATAATCTGAGTACACAGAGAGTACTGAAAAATCTGTCAGCAAAATATGTTAGTTTGATAAAGATTGTCAGGATTATTGAGTACAATAAACCTTTCCAAATCCAAGCCATAAAGAAAATATATAATCATTTACACGTGCCAAGATACAATTTTATTGCTTCCCAGATAACATTGTATTTAGGCTTTTATTTCACTTGAGGGTACTGTAAAAGCAAAACCAGTTCACTTTTATGACATTTGCCCTACTGTATGTTAGTGGGAGAGYTAGGGATTTTTCAGAGACATTGCTGGCAATGTCACAAGACGTGCACCCCAAAAGCTTAGTGGTGCTGCCAGCAAGCACATGTGATTTCTGTCAGGCTCAGCAATCTACATTTAATTATCTTCAACTGCAAGATGTAAAATATTGCACCAGGGTTCTTCTGTGACCTTATAAAAAAGACACTGTTCACAGAGGTCACAGTTCTGCACTGCCTCCTGATGATTTTTACAGATGTGTTGAACTGCTGAAGTGTCTCACAGCCTGGGAGTCTCACAGCTCCCCTCTGGATGGTTCTGGGACCAGGGTGTGATGTTTTACACCAAACCTTCCAGGAACCTCCCAGAGAACTCTGCTGTGGAGTCCTGATCTCCCAGTACTAGTGTCCAGAACAAATTCTAGTTACAGCTACTATGTATAATGTACTTCTTTTTGGCTTTTCCTTTTATTTAATGAGGTGACAAAGAACAGTTGGGGTTGTATGTTCAGATGCTTTTGGAAATGACTGTCGCAGACATCTCTTTATGAAAAATKTTTTCTTTAGGATTTTTCCTTCTGAGAAGCTGTGGGCTCAGAAACAGATGTAAACAATGGTTATCTGCTGCTGTGGAATGCAACAGGTCCATCTGGATTGGGCCATCTTGGATGTTTATAATTAATGGCCAATCAAGGACCAAGCTATCTCAGACAGAGTCTGAGAGAGCTGCCTTTGTTATCATTCTTTCTTTTCTATTCTTAGCTTAGCAGCTTCTGGAAACCTTTCCTTCCTTTTCTTTTTAATATAGTTATAATGTAATATATATGTATCATAAAATAATAAATCAAGCCTTCTGAACATGGAGTCAACATTCTCKTCTCTTCCCCAACTCAAGAACCCTTGTGACCACAGTCACAAATGACCATCCCAGTGCTTTGGGAACTACTGGCTTTAGAGGCTTGGTTTGTGTTTTCACATCATCRCTCTGCTAATCTGTGTTAGTGTTATTGCAACTTCACAGTATCAAAAAGAAGTATTGGTTTTATTGTGCTTCTTTTAAAACCAGTACAGTTAAAACCAACCAAACTTAGAGAAGTTGGCTATATAAAAATATACATGTAACAACTCACATTATACAGTAAAAAATAAAGCACCTATGTGGAAAGATTCCCCCTTTTTTTGGAAGGAGAGCTGTCTTTAGAGTTACAGGTATGTACACACAAACCCAGAAGTTCAGCCACAAGAATCTGTCCTCTTYGTGGCAGAGGAGACAGAAGGCCCAGAGGGGTGATAAGTCTCATTCCTTCTCCATCACAGAGCTGCTGCCATTCACACTGTGTGAACAAACAAGAGTAGGGCTGGGGTGAAGTGTGAAAAGCAGGAGATAAATTATGCTCCATGTGGCACAACTCCTCCCAGGAAGCAGCAAGGCCAAGGGCCCACAAACAGCTGTACATCACCCTGTTGTGGAAGGAGCTGCTGCCAGGCTGGACTCTGCAMCCCTGCCTGGGAATGCCAGGCTCAGGGACAAGGGACCTGTGCATTTGCACATTGGAGCAGGAGCCAGGGGGCTGCTGGACACTCCTGCAGCAGCACTGACCCAACAGGCACACAGCAACTGTGTGGAGACAAAGCTGGTATCAAACTCTTCTCTGGGCAGGAGGCTCAAAGGGTCACCTCTGAACAGATACATGCTATTAGAAAAGACAACTAAATAACTTAATTCTGATTAAACATTAGGGTTCTAATCCTAGGTGCATTTCACTATGGTAAAAGTGGGTATTTGAAGAAAATACTTGGCTATTKAAGATCTTTGCAATGTTTTTAGAAGTGCCTTTTCCATGTCAGGCTCTAACCTATTCAGAAAATTTACCTTCTTAATTTTTTCAAAAATAAAACTGTAGTAACTATAGATTGTATTTAACCATGTGAAAGGAGTAAAAAAGCTATTTCTACGTGGTTTCTGAGGTAATAAGCTGGCATGTTAAAAATAATATTAATGCAAGTCATTRAGTTGTGAGTGTCCCTTGCCCATCTTCCCTCCAGGAGGGGATGGACACAGTGATTTCAGTAAGGTGGAGAAAAGATGTGTGGCACACTGGTTGGCACACTGTATCATAGCTCATCATGGTTTCTCGTCAGGTCCTCCCCATAATTAGTAGCTTGACTTCCAACAAACATATTCCAGTTGTCTAGAACTTCCTCTTTTGTTAGTTTTTGATCCTGGTAGAAGGAAAAAAAAAACAACTCTGTAAGAATATTTTCAGAACTAAGTCAAAGACACACCAGCACAGACTTGCAAGAGCCCTGGGAAACAGACAGTTCTTCAGAGCAGCACACTGCAGGTTCAGCAATCATTTGTAGCTGTCACAGTGAGTGAAWTTTGGGCCTCAGTGGAAGACAGAAGTCCCACAGGCTTCAGGTAGATCAAACTGCTAACTGKAAGTTCTTTGTAATGCCAAGCAGTAGGAACAGTATGTTAACAGTGGATTACCTGGTACACAGTTTTGTGGTTTGGTTCATCTTCCTGACTGTAAAAACAAAAATCCTCTGGTGCACTTTGTGGAAGGTGGTTGCTTATGTTAGCAGTTTCTGTGTTCAGAGCATTTTGGCTTTCAGGTTCCTCATATACTCATATGCTGTCRCTCATCAGAGCCAGTGTTTAAGTGAAAGGTATGTCCTTGAATATAGAACTSAGAGTGGTTTTGCTACCCCTACATTTGAGTACAAGGGGTATCTAAATGTGACTTTATTTTCCTCTTTTGGTCTATATTAACATACAAAAGCAATSACCACTCTTAAAGGAAAAGGAGTATTTTTTGCTGTGTTAAAATAGTGATAGTTTCTCATCTCACCTAATGAAAGCCAGGGGACCTTCTAGAGCTGATAAACTGTATTGTAACACTTTGTAATTCTAACACTACCAACTGAGATTGGCATGGAAACATTAATCCACTAACAAGTCCAGCCTCTAAAGAAAAGTCTAGCCTCTATAATCCATTAGCAAGTCTAGCCTCTAAAGAAAAGTTATTAGGAATAAATTCTTGCAAGCTGGTATTTTAAAAAACCCAAAAGACCCTTTATAACTTCTTTAAAAACAATATTGGAGCACCACATACCTTGTCTACATCAGATTCATAGACTAAGTGCCTGGCTTCAGCTAGTGCATGGTCATAGTCCTGGGGGAGGATCCAGTGCTGGATCTCATCTTTGTCCATCTTTCCATCCTTGTTGAGATCACGAAAATCTGAAAACTGCTCACGCTCTGTAATCACCCAGTCGGGCTCTGGTCCACCCTCTTCATTTGCAAACATATCAGCTGGAGAGGAAATAAGGGTCTTACTTGAGTCCTATTTACTTTGCAAATTAAGCACAAAATAAAGATACTTTCACAGTGCTCCTCAGAGGGGACTGAACTTTTCATTCTTTGCACAGTGTCTCTGTACAGAAAGAGAAATGTGGGGTGTAGATAGAGGAGCTGTATCTTCTCTCAGGCCTGTTTCTTCACTGCTGGTGACTCTGCCCATTCTCACAGCACCTGTGCACTTCTGCTGGGGCTAACAGGAGAGCTAACATGTTCAAAGACCATCATCTGAATTTCAGAATGAACAAAATCCTCTAAGGATCTCTGGCTGAACAGCAGTCTTAAGCTTTAGTGCTAGGCTTGGTCACATGGGGAGAAAGGAACTTGGCCATTTTATCTTGTCCCTGCCAGCAAATGTCTTTGTGGATAAGATCAGACTCCAGCCAGCAGAGTGATTACACACAGGGGGAATTTAGGCAAACAAAAATTGCTAAATGGAACCTGCACGCATTTGTAGTGCTTTTAGAGAAGTCTTGTGTGAGAGACATTCAGCTTGGGAGATCAGCTCTCTTTTAACCATGCAGTGCTGCAGCACATTCCAGCAGAAGACACTCTTCCAGGAAAGAGCTGGAGAAGTCAGGAGTCACAGTGCACTGTGTGAGGAGCCACAGGCACGGTGTCCTTGTCACAGACTGGGACCTGGGGAGGGAGCACTGGGTGTGACAGGATGCAGAGGTTCCACAGCCCAGCTGCTCTGCACATCACTCCTGTGCTGCATTTTGGGAGCATTGGTAGGACCACGCCACAGTGGCAGCTGCTTTCTGCATAAACACAGGAGAGCAGCAGTGATTATTAAAACCATCTGACTTCTAAATGTTCTTCACATCACAGGGCTTTCCACATCATGAGTGGTGTGTCTCTGTCATTCRTCTGGTCACTGTGGCCAATCCTTTCCTACTGATCTTATTCCTCAAGCCTTCCARTTCTCTATTTAGAATTGAAGCCTGGATGGTGGGAGGGTCAGAGGCTGGCTGGTATCTGTGGGAAACATAAATGCTGAATTCCAAGGCAGGAATTACCCACCCTGACCCTGCAGTGTGAGTGTGCACACTGGGCTGAGGCTCTCCATTGTCACTGTCCCCAGTGTCCCTGAAATACTCTGTTACCTGCCCATGCACAGTGAGAATTTAGTTCTCTCTGCTCAACATTTTTAAATGCTTTTGTAAATCTAAACCAAATTTTGCAAAAGACAAAATGGGAGGAAAGAAGGGAAAGGAGGGTGGGATCATTCTATAAGCTTCAACAAATCTCCCCCACAAATACTCCATATAGAGACTGAAATTTTTGGACTTCCTTTTGTGGCTCCTTATAAACTACCAAAGAAGAGATTTAGTTTTCTGTTGGTTTCTTAATCCCAACTTCATCAAAATTTAAAAAAATTACTTCTGAAAAAGGAAAGTAGGAATATTTTAAGCACAGTTTTCTCAACTCAGGAAGAAAACTTCAGACAACACATTCACTTTCTTTTTTCATTTTTTAAAGTGCAAATTATATTGTTTATTTGAAGCAACTGACATGTCCTGTCAATTTGATTTTTATCATCCTTGCCAATGTGGGGTGATCGTGACTAGAACATTCTATGTTCCTATCTATAGAAGACAAGAAAAACCAGCATTCACATGGTAACAAATGTTGACAATTACCTTATAATTATATGTAGGTAATGTCACTGAATGAACTGAAATTACTGTGGAAATTATGCTGCTCTGTTATTTCAGTCATAGATGAATAGCATTCACTTTCTGGGCTAAATATAATTTACAAGGAACAGAACCCCCTGCCATTAATTAGCGTGTGTATATTGTTCCTGATTCTATGTGAAGTGATCTTTATAGCACCACTAGAAACAGAAAGCTTKATCCAACTTTGCACTAATGCCTTCTTAGTGCTACTTTCTGGATTTAAAACTCATCCAAATAGAATGGTATCATCAATACAGAAGTATGGACTTTACTTACTAATTAAACTAGGAAAAAAAAACCTAGTAGGACCAAGGTGAACTTTCTCTTTCTGCAATGGTTAATTCCCAGGTGTTTTGGATATTTGAGAACCARCCAAAACCATTTATTTGGGAAAAGACTAATTCATTTTCTGATCCTCCTGCATTTCTAAACAATGCCTTCAAACAACAGTTAACATGGTGCAATATACAAAGAATATCCCAGCCATGAAAAATATTATTCCAGATTCTCTTCTTATCTTCTCATATAACTCTTAGCTGAGTTAAATAGGAACAAGAGGGGAATTTTGTGTTGTGAAGCATGAGGAATTCTTCCTGGTCATGTTGCTATCTACCTAAAATGAAATTAAACTTTCTGGGTTGGATGGTTGGTATAAAATAGTTGAACTGTTTTGCTCTGGGTTGTTAATGCTGCTGCCAATTTGAGAGAAGATGGAAAAAATGGACTGGAGATTATATAAGAAACAAGTAACAACACTTACCAATGTACTCATCTTGATCCACAAAACCATCCTCGTTTTTGTCTATGTCTTCTAAGGTTTCCTGGAAAACAATTTTGCATGAAAGTCATCAAGAATAAATTGAGAGCTCTGATTACCTGCCTTTGATAATTTAATGTTCTGAAGCCTTGACCTGCCCCTGTACACAAGTGAATGTAGTCTCACTAAATCCAGTGGGACTGCTGRTTACACAATGAATATAAAAATATCCTTTCATGTTGAAAAAATTCCCTGTATGAAGGAACTGCTTCTGTTAGGGGCAGATACCAGCTTGCATGGAACACTCAGCTGCTGCATGTCAGCACACCCTCCTTTTATTTTGGTTTAAGTCTGTGCCCCAAGATTGCTTCTTGATTCCATTTAGGAGCTGTCTAAGTGCACTTAAAAAGTCCTTCTTATGTTGAGACTTCCAAACCAAGTGAGTACCATGAAAGGCACCCCTTTCTGCTCCCCACTGAGCTATTATGTGTGTGTCTCTCTCTAAACCCTGCCTGGAAAGGTGAGAGAAGCCTCCAAAGTTCACCCKTAAAAGTAGAAACAATGGCATTGATTTTGCTTTGCTTACTAAGACAACAATGCTTTTCATGTGCTCAAACTCCTCTGGGTGCAGGAAAGCAGTGAACTCTTCACGAGTGGCAGCCAAGTCTCCATCCAGATCTGCAGCTTTGAATCGCCTTTCATCTCTGGGCAGCATTTTCTTAAAACTGTGCTGATCAGTTGCATCTTGGAATTCTTCTGGATTTTCTGCAGACAAATCAAGATGATCTCAGAGGTGTTTTCCTTTAAAACATACTAAAACAAAGCTGCTTGAGTTTAGAAATAAAAAAGTTTATTGCCAGAATAGCTGTTCTAAATGGAAATTCTCTTTCCCATGAAGTTTTAAATTCAGGGGTCAAATACTTGGTTTGATTTTTYAAGGTGACAGTAGTAGGAGGTAAATTTCTGAGCAAGCCTTCTGTTACAATCCAGAATAATGGATTTTGCAGTATTCCCTCACAGATATTTTTTTAATCTGCCTTTACAAGTACCACTGAGGCAGTATTTGGGGTAGACTTCATTCACAGAAGTTTTCTTCTTCTTTAGGAACCAATATGATCCACACAACTTTTCAGTTTCAAGAAGAGCAAACCAAGGAAATGTGGTTTCAGAAGGTGGCAGACTGAAATTATCTCGGTGCTACGCCTCTGCTACAGACCTAACAATTATTTTCAGTTTAAAACAATGGCATTTTTTCAGAGTCTTCAGTGGCATAAAAGGAATGGTATTTGATATAATTTTTAAAATAGGATCGTTAAACTGACTTTAAAAATGAAAAATACTTGTAACAATTTCACAATTCACATGTTGGGAGAGAAAAACAGGCAAAAAAGACTGGGTCAGGAATTGCAGATGGGAATTTTAAGTATTCATTAACACAAGCCCACAATGCTGCTCTCCAYATCTTGGGGCTTAGAGGGAGCAAAGACAAAGGGCTGAGAAGGGCTCCAGGGATAATTCTGCAGGGACTGTGTGTCAAATATTTCCTTTCACAAATGCAACAAACTCCATTTAAATCTAAGGTAGACTTTGGAATTATTASTGCTACATAAAGCTTGCTCTAGAAACTGCTTCTGTGGTAGGTAAATATTGTTTTCTCATTTCCAGTAAGTATAAATGGTCAATTAATACTGATTTGTTGCTCTGTCAGTATTGCCCTTTAGCTTAAGTGATCTCTTCTCCTCCTCTTCCTTCATTAACTTATAAAAGCAAAGGGAACYTGGAGGGGGGTGGGGGGAATTCAGGTATATTTTTTAATAAATGTTTATTTTGCCTGATTTGTTAAGGATTTTCATTTGCTGTTGATCACAGTCTGAAGCATGTTATTCTGCAAGAATGATTTTAATCAATAACTTTGCTATAGCTGAGACACAGACTACATTTTTAACATCTAGACTTAGGATTTTAGAGACTAAATTCACAAATACAGTTAATTAGACAATATATTATTTTTTAATTAAAGTATCCTTTTCAATGTTAAAAAATAATATATTTCTAACTGGAGGAGACTTTAATTCAGCTGTGTCAGTATATTTAATGATACCTCTACAAAACCTTCTGTGTGCTGGTGACCCATGTGCAAAGGGCTGCAATAAATAACTAAAAAGTGCTTTTGACCTCTGAGCATCTATAAAATTTAATGTGAGCTTCAAGAGTCCTAAATGTGACAACAACCTCCAGTTGACTGCAAGGCAAGAAATCATATTTTATAATCTTAAAAATCCTTGATCATACAATCTGTTCTCTTACCTAGATAATAACCATATGTGGCTTGTTTGTATTCTTCCCAGGCAATTTTATCATCCTTGTTTAGATCATAATCTTTCCAAACTTTGGCCACATTTTCATAGATGTAGCGTTTCTGCACTCGTTTAATCCAGGTTTTTAACTCCTCTGTTGTGATATAGCCATCTTTGTCATCATCTATTCTATCCACAATCTTCCTGTAAAAAGAGATCAGCATCTTTTTAAAACCCAAGTGCACATCAGGCCAATTTTAGTAATCTTTATCTGGCCCTGATTTTCCACAAAAACAGAATGCCCCAAACTCCTAAAGCTGTCCTGTTGGTTAAGGCTTTCCTGCATTTTACACATCATCTTAAGGAATGTGTCTCTATTTCTTATTCAGCATCGCTATGAATAACTCAAAGGAAACTTGCACAACCAAAATTAGTGAGCAGAGAATACCTGGCTTACTTTTTCTTAGGTTGTGCCTCCTGTCTTAGGGGCATCTGTTCTTCACTGCCTACAGGGAGTAGCTGTGCTGGCTCAGAGCAGGAGACACCTGTGGTGGTGTTTGCAGGGGTCCCAGGATGAGGGAAGAGATGAGYATCTMYKRTC
>NDFG01000339.1:501086-589120 GCA_002167245.1 Sporophila hypoxantha | reverse complement strand
TTWWTWWTTTWWMYTATATATTATGCTAAAAGAAAATGATATYTTATAACTARACTAAAGAATAGAAGAAAGGATTTCATCTGAAGGCTTGAAAGYAAGGAATGGAATGATAAAATCTTGTGACTGACKAGAGTCCCAACACAGCTGGACCTGCAATTGGTSATKAAGTAGAAACAACTCACATGGACCAATCAAAGATGCACCTGTTGCATTCCATAGCAGCAGATAATTATTGTTTTTCTTTTCCTCTGAGGCTTRTCAGGAGGAAAAATCCTAGCAAAASAATTTTTCAGAAAATATGTCCGTGACAGACACCAACTTCACTTRAGGACAAAGCCTGAACTCAAACTTGCTGGAGGCAACCAGAGCAAAAATCCAGGATTTGGTGGACACCTGCAGTTTCTCCTTTGGCTTTCCAGCAGGCTGACATCAGGGTGAAGTGAGTAWAAGAGAGTGTAATGCTGGGGATGTACACCAGGTACAGTCTCCCCTTCCCAGCCTGTCCCTCCCCTTGTTTCTTTTCTTTGATTCCCAGTGGAAGCCAGTACTGCTGGTGTTGTCAGGAATGCCTGGTACTCACTAAAGCAGTATCAAGTCTGCAGCAGGTCTCCAGCCATTGCTGGCAGCTCAGCTATAAACCTCTGTCCAGTGTAAAGCTGCCAGCACTGTTGAAATCAGCACGAGTGAAACATTCTGCACACAGCTGCAGTTCAAAAAAAAAAAAAATAAAACAATGCTCTCTCTACCATTTATGTTCTCTGCAACTAATCTCTCTGCATTAATCTCTCTGCAATTGATAAACTCCACCATTTTGGGGCTGAGCTTGTGGAACTGCCTTCTGTGCCTGCTCTTGGAATTGAGCATGTCCACCTTGGCTCTCTGGCATATCCAGGCTGGCTCTGGGCACATCAGCACCCTTCCCCCTGCCCATGAGGTGCAGGGGCAGCCTGTCTGCAGTGCCTATCTGTGCCTCATCCAGTTGGCCAGCTCATGCCATGCCTGTGGAATACTGACAGTGCCACTGGGATGGCAGGGGGAAGAGCAGGAGCTGACCTAGTCAAGTCTGACTTAACACTCAACAGTGAGCTCCCTAAACCTCAGGGAAAAAAGATCTGCACTTCTAAAACATTCTTGCAATTCCACATGTTGGTTCCCACAAAGAAATCACATTTGGAACTGCCCAAGTTAGTGAAGCAATGTCTCTGCCAAGCCTTTGTTACAGAAGTGGTTGTTGGAAATATCAGCAGAAACTTCTGCTGAACTTCCAGCAATCTTGTGTGACGTCTGATAGTATCAGATTGATTTTGTGAATGCTGTTAGTTATGGGGCTAAAGAAAGGAGCTGCTGAATTTCCTTTCTGAATTAGTGAAGTGTGGATGAACTGACTAGAAACCTTTTCTTTTCTGTATCCATTGCCAGCAGTCCCTTTCCTGCATGATGGACTCTATTTGTCACCAGATTTTCCCCACAATAATATTAACTTCATTTGTTTAACTGGTATTTCTTTCTAGCTGTTAAGGTATTAAATGATTATGCTGGTAAGCTCTTGGCAAAGTGTAACATGAAATAAGTCAGGTACACATTTTCTGTGTACCAGAAAATGTTTTCATGTCTTCTCCTTTTCACCTGTTTTTATAGGTCCATTGCATCCATGTGCACTATTCCACCCCACTTCTCAGCTGAAGTTGGGGACAATAAAACAGTCTTGGGGACATAAAAACAAGCCTACAGGCTCCCAAAGGCACAGGTAAAAGCTATTGATGTGGCCTTCACTTTTTACTGTTATTACTGGGATGACCAATGTGTGCCACGTTTTCCTAAGCAAGGTAAAATGCCTTACAAATACAGCAGCATGCACTCTGGTTAGAGCAGGCAGACTGTATGTTTTCTGTTTCTCCAGAAATCATTTAAAAATAGCTTTTAATTAAATCTGCCTTCTTCCTAAGAGCAGTCACTTGTGGAGAAGTGACTCTGTTTGTAACCCACTACAGAAGATGCCATCAACAGAAATGGGGAGAAGGAGTTTAGCATGTGACTATTAAGCCACAAGATGTTTTTTTTAATCCTCTCTTTACCTCCCAGTGTGCTTGCTATCCAAGATTACAAGGTTGGGAATGCTGGAAGTTATGAAACTTTCCCAAAGTCCCCAGGAGCCACATCCTTGATGCTGAAGATGCAAGGCTCCCCTCAACGTGTCCTCAGTGAGCCACTTCAGTCACCTCCATTTTAAAGGTAATATTTGACTGTGTACTTTCATGTGCCTGTGTCACCCCTCCAAAGGGCAATCAGTGGAGATCAGTAAGTTAAAAACTTCATTCCTTGCTTTACAAATTTGTAAAATTGTTTAAAAACCACCTGTATTGTTAGATCATATCCCTGACTGAATTATCTGTACAGCAAGTTAGCCCAATATTAGGAGGGCATGTCCACTTTGGGGACACAACTGATGAGAATCTAGGTCACAGCCATTGTATGCTGAGAACATTGTTTCTTTTGCTCCTTCTTGAAACAATGAGGATGGAGTCGATCATTTCTGGTAATCRCTTCATCTGTTTACTCACGTAAATAGCYGTGACAGCTTTGAGAAGGATCAAGAGTGAGACTGCAGTGCTACTGCTTATGGTAGGACTAGACAGAAAATTAGCAAGTGCAACTCCCTGTGGAAGAGAAGGCAGGGGGGAATCTTAGTGAGAACATGCAGGGTATTTTAAGCAATCTTCTTCGTGGTAACTAAAGGATCTTTCTTTGACTCCTATTAAATTTAGTTCTGCTTAGTGATCTGCCTTCCTGTAGGTGTAAAGGAGGGAGAAGCAGTAAAGTAAYGCATGGAAGTAACAGCATGGAGTAACAGCAGCTGAAACACTGTGAGCGTAGAAGGCACAAGTGGGAAGATGCCTGAAGTGCACTTGTAAACGTGGCTGTGSAGAAGGAATGGTTTAAACTCAGTTAACACTGATATGGTGTGGGCAAGTGTCCCAGAGGCAGGGAGCAGCAGCAGCAAAGCCTCCAGCAGCAGGTCCAACCCCTGGTACAGCAGCTCCCTCTGAGAGCCTTGCTGCTGTGGGGCCAGAAAAGGCAGCAGGGAGGAACACCAAAGCCATGGATTGCTGGCTGCTCCTTTGTAAAACCAGCGTGGTGGGAGAGAAGGCACAACCCAAAGGTTCAACCTGCCAAGCTACGTGGGGTACAGGGTTCTACACTGGGGTTCAGGGCACCACTGTGGGCTACAGAGCATCACAGTGGGGTTCAGGGCACTACTTTTGGGGTTACAGGCATCACACAGGAGGTTTCAGGGCACTACATTGGGTACAGGTCCTGACATCTGCAGTTTCAGGCACCACTCTGGGGTACAGAGCATCACACTCGGTGTTCGGGCACTACTGTGGGGTAAAGCATCCACAGTGGAGTTCAGGGTTACCACTCTTGGGCGTACCAGAGCATTGCAGCGGGGTTCAGGGCACTACTGTGGGGTTACACGCATTCGCAGTGGGTTCAGGGGCACTACTCCTGGAGAAACAGGGTTCCATCTCTGGGGTAATAGAGATCACACATTGCGGGTTCAGGGCTGACTACTTATGGGGTATCAGGGTCCTACGTTGCAGTTCCAGGGCACCACTTAGGGGTACACAGTCCCAGACTGGAGCTAAAGCAGCATCACAGCGCGGGTTCATGGGCACTACTTTGGGGACAAGGGTCTACAAGGGGCTCAGGGCCCACTTGTGGGTACCAGAGCATCACAGTGGAGTTCAGGGCACCAACTGTGGGTTTACAGAGTCCCGCTGTCCCCTCGGACACTCAGGCAGCCCCAGGCCGCCTCCTCCGCCCCGGGCCCAGCTCGGGCCCTCCCCCTGCCACGTCTCCCGCCCGTGCCGGGCGCTCACCCCAGGCGCTCCCGGCTCTCCTCCGGGCTGAGCTGGTCGAAGCTCCGCGCCTCCTCCTTGCCCAGGAAGGCCTCGTGGTCGTACTGGAAGCCGGGCCGGTCCTCGTGCTGCGCGGCTCCGGCCCGGGCCCGCTCCTGCCGCGCCGTGGGCTTGCCCAGCGCGCCCGCCAGCACCAGCAGCAGCAGCAGCGCAGGCAGCGCCCTCAGCGCCCCGCCGCCCGCCATGCCCCGCCGGCCCGGCTCGCTGTCCCGCTCCGCTCCGCTGCCCGCCACCGCCCCGCCCCGGCCCGCTCCGCCCACGGGCCGGCCTTTGGCAGCGCGCCCGGCCCGGCTGCGCCACGTCCGCACGGGGCCCGGCGGTGGGGCCGGGGCCGCGGGCAGAGCCCCGTGGGCAGAGCGGAGGGGCCGCGGGCAGAGCCGGGCTGGCAGAGCCCAGCGGGGCCGCTTCATCCGGAGCGCCCCGAGCTCAGCCCGACAAACACCTCGGCAGCTCCAGACAGCGGCTCGGGGCTGTCTCGCCGCTGCTGCTCGCTCGTCCGGAGCGCCGGGTTGATGATGGTTACTGCTGTCATCCTGAATCGGTTGGGAYAGGACAAAAAGTGTGGTTTGAACACGAACAAACAAACCCCTGCACGCTGTCTTGAGTGTTGATAACCGAAAAGTGCGAGGGGAAAAGCATCACAGTGGGGCTCAGGGCACCACTCTGGGGTACAGAGCATCACAGTGGGGCTGTGGGCACCACTCTGGGGTACAGAGCATCACAGTGGGGCTCAGGGCACCACTCTGGGGTACAGAAAAGGTTGCCAGCACTCTAACAAAGGATATTTGTCGTGATAAGGTCGCTGTCACTCTAAGGGAACCGAACTTGGGAGACGGGAAGTCCAAACCATATAGCAAAAGAAAAAGTTTTTGTTTGTTTTGCCTGAAGTAAATTTATTTTATTGACAGTTGTGAAAGTCTCTAGGCAGAGGAAATTGATTCCTTTTCCCAGTATGGTCCTTTTTCCTATGTTACACACGTTATTCACAACTCCAGAAASAGAGTGCAGAGAAGATTGTCATTGTGTGCAGCACACTGCAGGGTAATGTCCCTGTTGCTAAGGGGTCCTGTGGTGAGCTGTGCTCCACCACCACGGCTGGTCTGTCCATTGTTACTTTTCCAAATTGCCAGAACTGGTTTGTCAGCCCAGCCCACAGGGTGTACAAACCACGTCTGATGTGGCCTTTGGGTGTACCGCTGACACGGATGTGCAGGYTGCTGCACCAACCCACAGCTTCCCCTTGTGCTCTTGTTACACTGGTAGAGCTCCTGTTGACCTAAAGCTCATATACAGCTGAGCTGTGCCTGGTAGAGGATTTGGTTGTAATGGCTACAGAAATGTGGTATTGGAGATTTCCACGTGTGCTGTCCTCTGCCTTTTGTGACTCGTGCCAAGAGTGAGTGCCCATGCAGGGCTAGTGCTGGATTCCCTCAGAACCATTGGCAACAGCAGCAGATTTCAAAGGTTTGAACAGTCAGATATGTTGGTTTGTTAGTTAATTAGACAGAGGGGAACACTGATGCCCTCCCTGGAGCTCAGTCCCTCGGTGGGCCCGGGCAGTCTGTCCTCTGGGGCTGTTTGTGCATCCCCAGCTGAGCAACTGCTCCAGTGTTTGGTGAGAGCTGTGATGGSCAAGTGGCAGCTTGAGAATGGCTCAGCTGGTCAGACCAGCTGCGTTTGAGTTTCCAAAGCTAGTGAGATGTAATCCTTCTGCTGTGTTTGAGTTTATTGGTTTGCTTTTAAGCATCTACCTTCAAAACCAAGTTTTTGTTAACATAGTCAGGAATCTCATGTTTGTGCAATAATTCATTATATGGCTCTTTTTTCTGTCTTGGTCTTCTAATATTCCTGTCTCTGCTTCCTACATCTAWAATATTGTTATTAACCTTCTTCCAGAGGTGGGTTTGTGCTGAGGTGCTGAATTTTTAGTTTYCATATCCACAAGTGCCAGAGTGTGCTGCTAGTGAAGAGACAAGTCATTTGCATGGGTAACAGGTGGGCTTTGCTGCCCATTCACCCCATCAGTGTTGTAATCAAACATCAGCTTGATGCTTGATCCTAGCAGCAGAGAGATATGAAGTTATTTGAGGGATGTGGGAAATGAATGTCTATGTTTTGTTGTCAGAACAATGTGGAGGCKCTTGTGTGAGGAGAGCTGCAGTCAGAGCAATGCAGGATGGGCTAAGTGCATCCATGGCTGAACACTGGAAAGCCTCCAGACACCGGGAGGCTTTGCCTCAGGGATATACGGGTTCTGCCCGTCGGAACATTTTAATTCTGCCCTGTGTTTGGGTTCCAGTGAGAACGAGCCCTGAAATGCAGTGGTCTCATGAAAGATGGGAAATCATCAGTGTCCTGATCCCTCCAGACTCGGGACCATTGGTAATAACAATAAAGATTTGATTGATCCAATATGACTTCTTGTGGAAAAGGAATGATATTGCCATTACTTGTCCTTAGAGGGCTGAAGTCTGAGATTGTAATGCTGGGAATAGGCTGCACATTCAGTCAGAACAGTTGTRGATCTGGTCAGTCTTAGCATTGCCAGACCTTTGTATCACTCAGATTAACATTTACAGAWTTTGCTGTTGGCCTGTCGTGCCCTGGAACTCTCAATCCTCTGTGAAGACATGCCTTCCACTCCTTTTACTCAATTCCCAAAATGGTAGCTTTCTCTTAAGTCCTTTGTCCACTATGCCTGTTTCTTAAAATATTTGTATTTTCTGGTTTGGAGATATTACTTTGAACATCTCTGAGAGAAACTTCCTGCTCTTGAATGATTAATTAGTTTTAGAGTTTGTGGGGCTATTTTCACCATGCCCACYTCTTTCAATAATGCATCTGAGTTTTATACACATAAGGTTTCTTTGAAACATTGRAAAATACCAGATCTGCAACATCAACAGTGTTTTTTAGCAATACATTTATGCAGGAGCAGGCATGCTGGGTAGTTCATAAGCTTTTAATGAAATGCTGGCAGATATTAGGGTTTTATGGGCTGGAAAACAGTGCAAATCAAAGAGCTTTGCTTACTGTTTATAGCATTTTTCCTCTGAATCTAACAATATTTATCTCACTTTTTTCCATCTTGCATTTTGCTCTTCACATATTTACTTTCCCTTTCACTGATATATTTAAAGCCAACAAACTATTTTGTATAGAATATATTTAGAGTTACAGTGTTCCTGTCACTGTGGGTGTTCAGTCACTGGGATCAAGCCTGAGAGGAATTATTTCACATCTCTCTTTGTCTTCAGCCTGCCTTTGTCCTAATGAGGTTACACATATCTTGCATGTTTAGCCAGTGTTTCTGGACATCATTAATTGTGACTTRCCTGAGGCCATGCAAATGGTCCCTAAGGGCTGCTGTGCTCATACCTSCTCTTGTCACACTTCTGAAGCTCTTCTCAGAGCATACCTCTATGTTTTTCTAGTCCTAGCTGCTTAAATAGTCAAAATATTTGATGGCATTGTAGTATCCTGGTACTACTAGGAGGTAAAAATGTATGTCTGAGAGAAGCAGATGAAACAAGTAAACAACTTGTTTTTAAGAGAAGCTACAAATGGAAAATATTACTTTTTTTCTCCTCAATTGTACTGTAGTTTGTAAATCTGGAATAATCACAGTATTTCTCTGTACATGGAAAACATGGTTTGTTTGAATGGATATGAGAGTTGTGTATGCCACCTCAAATTAAATTGTAGAAACGTATTTTGTGCTTTTCAGAATTATGTTTTACATTCCAGTTAGCCTAATGTGGTTTACTCAGGTCACAGTATCAGCACTATTTTTAAAGCTTTGTCTTTTCCTGAGGACACAGAACACCTACTTCAGACTTGTTGGAAAGTTTTCATTGGTACCAGTGGGCTGCAGCACATGCTGTTAGTTTACAGTGCAGCTGTATTATTTTTTTGGAAGTGTAACAGGGTCAGTATTTCAGAATGGGCTTTTAATGTCTAATTTACTTTGTATGAGCTAGCATTAGATACTCTGTATTTTTACTTTCATCCAAATTCTGCTGGGTGTTAATTGCTCTCTTCAGCTTGGGTGTACAAGTGTACATGTCTCGGGTTCGGCTGGCTTTTCTCTGTCCCGAGATATGCTGTGTGCTCCTGGAGAGACCACAGGCTCTGAAGGAAGAGACTGGACTCTCTGGAGTTCCATCTTGGAATTGTTTATTATTTCTTATCTATAAAATTTTCTCCCTGCCGAGCTGAGGTCTGTTCAGCAAGGCAGCCAAGGCACTCTGACCGCCCCCGGGGCGGTGTTGTCATTTTTATACTATAAACTACGTACAACATATTTACCTTNGAGCTAGCATTAGATACTCTGTATTTTTACTTTCATCCAAATTCTGCTGGGTGTTAATTGCTCTCTTCAGCTTGGGTGTACAAGTGTACATGTCTTGGGTTCGGCTGTCTGTTCTCTGTCCCGAGATGTGCTGTGTGGTCCTGGAGAGACCACAGGCTCTGAAGGAAGAGACTGGACTCTCTGCAGTTCGATCTTTGAATTGTTTATTATTTCTTATCTATAAAATTTCCTCCCTGCCGAGCAGAGGTCTGTTCAGCAGGGCAGCCAAGGCACTCTGACCGCCCCCGGGGCGGTGTTGTCATTTTTATACTACAAACTACATACATCATATTTACCTTTAATTTCCAATACCCATCACCTATGTTAGACAGTGCATCTCTATTCTAAACCAATCCCCAAGTGCCAACATCACAGCAGAAAATGGAGAACAAGAAGAAGAAAGAAGAAGGACGAGACACACCCTGATCCCTCCATCTTGTTCCCATAACCCACATACCAAAAATCCTAAAACTTATATTTTCACCCCATGTGCATTCTATGAAAACACCCTTTAAACCTGTGTGACTTTCCAATTCTCACACCAAGGTGGCAAGTCGTTCACGGGATCAAAATCCAGCCACCAAGTGTTCTGGGCCTGGTGCCAAGATCTCCGAGCCCCTCGGTGGGGTCTCGGGGGTCTCGGGAGGCTCCGCACATCCCAAGTGATGTGCTGAGCTCCCACATAGATGGACTGTAACTTTTGTCTCAGCTCCTGTGGGAAACCACAGAGAGCACAGTCAGATCCCAGCCTGCAAACAGCAGCAGAAACTTTGCAGGAGAGGKAATAGGGGAACTTCCAGAGAACCACTTTGATTAGCCTTAGTTTTGGCTTGTTCTGACTACCTGCTTCATCACAACACCACATCTCTTGTCTTTTTCTTAGCACGGGTSTAGTCTACATCACTCTCTCCTCCTTCTCTTCTGTTCATCTTTTTGTGCCTAGTTGTGAGAAGAAAGTTTCATGACATAATCTACCCAAAATAATCGTGGCCTGTGCTGTCAAGGAAGCTGACAATCTTATTTGCTCTGTCTGATACACCCCTTCTCCTTCRCTTTGCCTTTCTCATCTGCTTATACCTTAAACTCTTTGGCAGGGATTTCTACTTTTCCTGCTGATTGGTTTCTGCTTACTGCTACTGGTGACTTTCTGCTGARTTTCTACTGAGCCTGTGCAGAATCTCTCTTCACTTGGACATGGTTTGACTTGGTCCTTAAAGTGTCAATAAGCACAGTTAACAACAATTTTGGAGCACTCCAGAAGTTTTTCTCGTATCAGGAATCTTTGTGATTAGTGGTTTTTTCAAACATGTACATTTTCAAGTGTATAAAAAAGATCCTTTGCTMCTGACAGCGTGAATCCGTGCGCTGTATGTGCAATTTGCCCTGGTAATTACTTATGTATGGTGATAACCATAGCAACATCCCAGGTAGATAATGTCATGCAAATTACTGCAGCTCCAGGGATGGGAGATGTTAATACAAGTATGTACTTGCACCCCTGGTCTTCAACATTTTGCAGTGACTTTCCCTTTCCCTCCTGCAAAACATGTTGGGTTAAAATTTCCTTTCCTCCCTATGATCAGGAAGTAAAAGAGAACCTCTTGCTATYTTTCTCATTGGTATTCACAGAGGGAGTGGGGAGGATGGTCCTTCAATGCTTCTGTCATGAATAATTTTGTATGCACAGTGGAAATCCACGGTGTATGTAGGGCATAAAAGTSTGGAGACTTGGACACACTGTTGTGCTTAAACCCAAGTTCCTGTGTTTGCAAACAAGTGGGGCTGGAATTGCAGGCACAGATGTTTGGACTGAGGTGTAAATGTCCTCAAATCACTTACAGAAGATAGGGGAGAGCAGCMTTGTTGCTCCAAGCAGACACTGCTGTAGCTGAATGCTTATCAGTATTGCTAGTGAAATGGGGAAACAGCAGAGAAGGAGCTGGAAGAAGTTATCCCTTGTTTGGTCATAAGCAAGAGCAACAAAATTAAATCTGTAGGAGAGCTGATCTACATATACARTAGCKCTTGTGWAACCTTAGAACCCTGGATGTATGAAAGTAAGGTACAGCTCCAAACTGTAACTGGAGTCTTTTGTTAAAGATAGAGAAAAAGCAGACAAGGAAATTGGTTAAGTAAAGATTTTGGTTTTTTAGTGAAGAGTGAAATTGTAGCTGAATTTGTTTTTCTTTGGATTTAAATAGTGAAAATGTGGTTTTAGTGCTGCAGTCTATGCTGAAGTTGCTGATTACTGAAAGCTGCACTGCCCCAGCCTTTAAATGAGGAAATGCCCCAAGAGAAGAGAGTGGAGATTTGTGGAGTGATGGAAAGACTGGTGCAGACACCCACAGGGACAGCTGGATCCCAGTTTGTAAGGGACATGATCCCAAAGCAGGCTGTGCTGTTCAATGGGCCAGCACTGAATAGTCTTCATCATAAAAACATGGTCTGTCTCAAACAGAACTYTGGAGGAGAGTGCAAACCAAATTATTGGAGTCACAGAGAAATTTTGTTTGTGCTAAAGGTAGTAGACATGGAGAGCATTAATTAACTGGGGATTAAAATACTGCTAATCTGTATCCCTTGATATCTGTACAGAAGGATTTGCCACTCCTACAGATCTGCCTGCAAATCCTACATTTTAAGGTTTAATCTRTTCCCCTCTAATTTCTCTGTGATTTGACAGCTCAGCACTGCTCAGCTGTGCCAGCCTCCCAAGCAGTGCATGGTCAGGTCATCCAGTTTGTTGTCAAACCTTGCCACAGCACCTGAAGTTATGGACACCTCTGATTTACACTGGAGTACATTACTGACCTTTGTAATTATTAAATTATCAAAAGTATATTGTAATTATTATTAAATTATTAGTTATATATTATTTGTAATTATTATTAAATTATTAGTTATATATGACTAATATATTATATATATTAGTTATATATTATTATATATTATTAGTTATATATTATATTATATACTATATAATTATAGTATTATATTATATATATATAATACTATATATATAGTATTATATATTATATATATACTACTTAGTAGTATATATATAATATATAATACTATATATATATATAATAATATAATACTACAAATAACAAATAATTTATAAAAATTATAATTTACAAATAATTATAATTTATAATGTATACATTTATAAATTATAGATTATGAATTATAATATATAAACGTATAATTTAGAAATTATATATATTATTATATAGGATTATATATTATAATATATAATATTATATAATATAATAATATATAATAATATATAATATATAATATTATATAATATATTATATTATATATATTATATATATAATATAATATATTATAATATATAATATATAATATTATAATATATAATACTATATATTATAGTTTTTATATATTATGTGTGTATATATATCTATTTATATACAATAAATATTGTAATTATTATTAAATTAAAAGTATATTCCTTTCTTTCAGAGGAAACCATCTGTTAGGATGCTTACCTAAGAAACAAAGTGCACCAGAAAGAAGTATATAAGGTCAGACTTTTCAGTCATCTGACAGAAACTATTGAACCTAATTATCTGCAGGAGAACTTGCCTGTCTGCCTACTTTGCATTTAATGGATATTTCTTTGTCATTTCTATTTTCAGCATGTGATTGTCTGAGAATGGCATCTCCTTAAAACCCAAATCACATCAAAGAGAACAACAGGTGCCTTGGAATTACAGAGGCCCTGGCAAGTGAAATACACACTTCTTCAAAATAATATTTGTAATGACTGTAATGACTGTAATATTTGTAATGACTAGACCTACTGAAACCCTGTTCATGGGCCAGTTTTGGACCATACCAGAGTCAGAGAAAACACTTAATTAAAGTTATCCAGCCCTCTGCTTGCCATGGCCAGGATGTCTCCTTCAGGACTGAACTGACCTCCTCCTAAGTCTAGYGGATAGTGGGGATGAACACTGGCATCATTTTTGTTTCCTGGTGGCTTTGTTGTGAAAGTGCACCTGTCTATGGTTTTGATTTACTGCGAGGTYTGATTAACAATGTTTAAAAGCCAAAAGGCTGCAATAACCTGAGCTGTGGTGTCAGCTGTTAATGAAACTCGTAGCAAATGAAGATCTTAAAAGTTCATCTCYGAATCTGCTGACATTGCAAAGCTTCCCTCAGAGCTGCAATACCATTCCAACACACAGGAATAAATGTATGCATGAGAAAAGATCTGTCTAGGTTAATGCTGCATGCAGGGTTGGTGCTGGATTTAGTGACTCTGCTTCCCTGCTCTAGTGAGGGTGCTGCTTTCCTCCACCACATTTTTTGGTTTGCTTCTGGCTGTCCACCTGCCAGCATGTGAAACCCTGCTGTATTAGCTAGCTGGGCAGTTTGTGTTTAGCAGGTGGGTATGTGTTATCAACAAGCAAAGGAAATAATAACWTCAAAGTCATATGTCAAAAAGGCAAGTGTTTAACAGGTATTATTTGATGTACATGATTTTATTCACAGTCTTTTCTCCTCACTTTTTCTGCCTCAGCAGTTGCTCACCTTTGCTACTTTATGACARGAAGTTCAAGGATGCATTGCATTATCACAGACATCAGTGGAGAGAAATTGGCTTGCCATTAATAAAAATTGTAAAACCAACCCTACAATAAGCCCTGCTTTTGGCCACGACCTCTGCCTCCTGSATGCAGCAGTGAAACACAGCCCAGAGCTCTCACTGAACGTTTTTAACCCAGGGTTAAAATCTCCCTGTGCAAAGGTCAGCTGTAGAAAGGACTCAGGGCTGAGAGATGCATAAGTGTTGTGGCTGCAGAGCAGCCTGGAATGGGAATATCCAGGGAAAAGGAGGAACTTGGCTCTTTCCTGGCTCTTTCATAGGGCAAAGGGGTCTCCTCAATGTCCACCAAAATCAGCTGAAAGCATCTCTGTAACTTTATTTTACCAACGATGCAAAGCCAAGCCATGCAGCTTATAGGGCAGGAAGTGCAGTTTGCTGGAAGCAATGTGAATTCCTTTTGCTCCTTTTTGCATCACTAATTTTTATTTATCACACAAAATCATAAACTGCGCYTAAACTTAAATGCAGACATAATGTACATTACTGTGATAATAGAGAAGCTGTGCTCCTTTAACCAGACAGATGAAATAGAAATAGACAMATTGAACGAGTTCTCCTCAGTGYAATGTTCCAATTCCTTCTTTTTTTCCAAATCTTTAAATTCTATCTGGTCTGTTAAGGATAAAAAAGTATAATTACCCTAAAATGTGCTTTCAAAAGACAACACATCAACTAAATTTCTTCAGACAACAGCATATGAATGTCCAAAGATTGGTTGAAAGCCTTTCATACAGGGCCCTGCACTCAGTATCTTTTCCAAGTTTTGTTGTGGATTGACTATTTGGAATTTACAAACCATTCAAGCAGAATACACAACAACTACAGTTTTGAATGTGTATAAATAGCACTCCTGTGKGTTAGGTTAGCTGCTTAAAAATATTAATTAAGGGAAGTCTACYTTTCCAGTTATTGTTTTGTTTTGTACAAGGTCACAGCGTAGCAGGGCTTAACCAATGACAAGTACAGCCAAATTTGATAGGCCAAGCCAAAACACCTATGGACAAACATATAAACTAGTGCCAGAATTGTGAAGTGCAGATTGAAATAAACTGAGTTATGAACTGAAACTGGCTACAGTGTAGTTGCAAATGTCAGTGAAGCAAACAAGCTCATTCTTTGCCTGTGAAGTAGCGTTGGAACACATCCTATATACAGCCTGTATTTAAGTGTAAATATGGGGTTACCTTTTAGGTTGTGAGACACAATCATYCAGGCAACAAACATTGCATCTTGTGAGTGAAAACTGTTGTGTCAAATATGGCTTGACTAGTAGGGTTGATYGGCTTTATTCAAGGTTCCTAGAACTTATCTGCCAAGCATAAATAATTATTTAACAACTAATAGGGCGAGGCCAGAAATATAATAGCTTTTATGTTGAAATTAACATCAAGTGATCTGTAGACATCTGCTAAGCAGGCCAAATGTGGTCTAWGTGCTGTATGTTTTGCCTCACTGCCTCAAAATAACAAGCAGTGCTTATATTTYGAGGGGCAGTTTTCCTTGTTGAAGTGGAAAAAAAATGTTCTGATAGAAAATCATTTGCACTGTTAGGATCAAARGTGTGACGAACATTAAATAGCCCTACAAATTTAAATAATGCTCCATGTTGAGATTTCAGCCTTGCAAATGCTCATTTCCTGATGTGAGCTTACTGTTGTTTGGAGAGAAACAAAAGTTCTTTCTTGTTAGAAAGAAAACAAAGTATCYTGCAGTATATTCCAGCTCTGAGCTGTTCCAGCTTTCTGGGGCCCGGTAAGTGTGGGAGCCTGGGCTCCAGTAATTTTATTTTTTTCCAGAGTGACCAGAAGGGTGAGGGAATCCTTAGAAAAGCCAGAGTGTTAAGAAAGCCTGAAAAAGTTCCAAGTAGCAAAGACCCTTTCCAAGCAGATACTGGCTGTTGCCTTGCAGGGACCTGCACTGTGTGTGTGTGTGTGTGTGTTTGGGTGCTGTGGATGCCAGGACAGAAACTGTGGATGCCAGGACAGAAAGTGCTTCCTTTCCTTGAGAGCACCACTGCTGGCATGGCCTCTTTGCTTTGCTGCCTGCTGCAGTTGCTCTGCTTTCAGGGCCAGCCATTCAATCTTTGGCATCTTCTCTAGAGGTCTTGGCCTTTCCTCTGTTTTAAAAGTATTAGAAYGAGGRTGAATTGCTGAGTGGGGAGTGTAATCTTTGTGAGGCCAAGTCTAAAGATGTTAGTAAGCTCAAAGGGCTGTGCTGGCAATTTACTCTGTACTATGCAGGAATGAATGAGGGACTCATATTCATTGTGCTTATGTYTGCTCAAGTTCTTTATGTCCATATTTAGATCGATTAACACGAGAAGATTAAGCCAACTTGGGTTTCTTGACTGAACAAAGCACTAAATGGCAGAGCCTCAACAACACCCCCATAGATGTGTACTGCCACCAGCAGCACGAGTAGCACTGGACCTGAGATCCTGTGGGCTTTGGCAGTGACACAGAAGACGCTGTTGTGAACAAGCTGGATTCCCTGTCCTACAGGAGCCTTGGCACCAACCTCCCTGTAAGCTGGCTCAGGCTTTTCTGGGGCCCTGGGCTCTGTGCTGGACTCAGTGTCTCTGCCCCAGGCTTTGCTGAACATCAGAGTGCAGCCTCAGGCTGCTCTGGTTCACCCTGCCAGGAGTGCCTGGGAGTTTGGCTGCTAGCTGGGTTAGCCAGAGCACACAARGCTCCTGCCAAAGTCAACTTCCCCCTGCYAGGGTGACCTCAGAGGGGAAATGGCAGYMGCTGCCTGGGCCAGMGTTCAGACCACACCTGACCTTCCTGRAGGCACACCCTTTGTGGTGATTGGSAGTGGGGCTGAGCCTCATCCCCAGTGGGTGCAGCTGTGAAAAGCAGGTGAGCAGGATTGAAGATAATGAGACAGAGTGCCCAGGGGTGTGGGGCAATCACACAGAGGGCACACCTGTCTCTTATACACATCTAGATGTGTATAAGAGACAGGAGTGGCAGGGCATCAACAGGAGGGCATAAAAGGCTGGGCTGAGGGACAAGAGGAGCAGACATTTGCAGCCTTCTGAAGTAGTCTGCTGTTGCTCTGTGTGGGCTGAAGCCTTCTGGAATTGTGTGGTGACACTCTGGGTGTTGTGGCTGTCTCAGCTGTGASCTYTGCTGTGACACCTTCCCAGCAGGGACTTCCCCAGAAGGTAAGTGGCAGAAATTTCTGTCCTGTGTTGGCAGCTGTAGAGGACAGAGTTAGAGGAACAGGACAGAACATGTGGAGGATGAGAGCTGTTGTGTTTGTGTTGGCAAATCATGAAGCAATAGAAGCACAGGAAGGTTTGAGTTGAAAGGGACCTCTAGGGGATCATGTAGCTCCAAACCCCTGCCACGGGCAGAGACACCTTCAGAAGCCAAGTTTAGGCTGTGACATTTTTCTTCACTGCTTCAAAACACAAATGATGACAYGGAAGGAATTCTGTTTGCAAAGGCCTCATCTTAGCTTTCTGTGTTGAAGTAGTCCATGAAGGAGTCTGGAGTGTCCTGAGGTGGGAATGCTTCAGGAATTTTGTTCACAGATGAGGCTCCTTGTCCAGCACAGGTAGGGCACACAATATCCAGGTTGGATAGAGAGTGGACAGCCAGATCTGTTGTTTGAATGTGGTGGCTCTGACTGCTGCAGGGACTAAGCATGGACTTCATTGTAGGTAGCAGAGTTGGGCTTCATTGGAGGCATTCATCTGATGTGAGTGAGGAAGTTTCTCTGTGCCCTMTGGTCTTGGTTTTCTGAGGGAAATGGGAATTGCTGATTCCAAATAACAACATGTAAGAGCTCCTGTGATGAGGGTGTAAAACAACCCATTCAGCTTTACTTTGATGATTAAGCTGCTGCTTTTAGTACAAAGTACATAGCAAGGCAGTAAATTCTATGCATGTTCTAGGGTGGTGTATTATTGCATTTTAACACTTGGCATGAATGTAATTTACACACAGTCACTGCTTTGTCTCCCATGAAAAACAAACTTCTACCAGCAGATGCAAGAAATCTACTAAAGATTTCATGTTATTAATGTTTGCAGCATTTGTTGTGGTGCTGCCTGTTAATTACCACATTTAAGAGTGTGCCCTTCTGCTGTGAGGGGTAGGCATCTATTTGGAATGATGCTTCTGGAAAGAATGTWGACACTAATTCAGCATTGCTGCATCTGGAAAGATGCTGCTCTCAAGCAAAGTGCAAACTGGGGCTAGGCCTGCTGTGAAAAGTGACACCAACTTGGTGTAAAAGTGGCTGTGGGGGAGATGCAGACCCCTGGTTTCCATTCTTGCAGTCCCTGGGCAATKCAGGTCAGTAAGAAAATAGGCTATGGGTTGGAGAGAGCACATTTGCTGAGGCTGTGAGCAGKCACTGCTCAAAGGAGGGTGTGTGCAAATGTGAAACTCTGTCTCTAGCCCTCACCATCCCCCAGACAGCAACTTCCTCCTCCTCCTCTCCCAGAGGAGTGCCACTGCTGTAGCCAGACATCTTACTGGGAGTGCAAAACTRGCTGGGCAAAGAGCTTTCTTCTGTCTGTGTTCCTTCTGAAACTGACTGTAAACATTTATTTCTTCTTTTGGCTCTCCTTCTTGCTTCTATCTGACTGTTTCTTCCTGTGTGAGTGGAAGAAAACCCTGCCATGGAAYACCCTGCCATGTCTCCAAGTTTAGACCATGTGGTTTTCAGGGAGTTGTGCATGGCCCTTCAAAGGGCATCACACAGGTGGTGGAAAGGTGGCATCATGCAGTGAAAAGAAAAAAAAAAAAGTCAAGGAGTCCCCAGCTTGGCATCATGCCCTCTTAATACTCTTGTTCCCTGCCTCCCCTTGCTGTCCTGGGCCTGATGAGCTGCTGAGCACTTGGTAAGAGGCAGCTGTYGCTACCTCAGGGGTGTCTGAGACATGGCCAGCCCCCAGCTTGTATATTTTGATCCTGTGTGCTGCTCTTCAAAGAGTGGAATTATTAGGTTCTCTGGAAAAATTACAGTTTGGCCTGTCTTTATGCATCTGTCTCTTGCTGTGATCAGGGACTTTTCTTTGGTTTGGGTCTGTCTTTATCTCCATAGGTCTACCTGACAGAATGGAGGTGTGATTGTAGCATGTTGGCCTGTCTTAATTTAYCCATCAGAGGTAATAGCAGCACTGGCCAGCAACCAATTTATAAAATCTCCAGAGATCTTGTGTGTGTATCTCAAGGTATGTTGATACTGGAGCAACTGCTGCTTGCAGAGACACCTTGAGACAGCTCTTAATTTCACAGTGACTGAATGGTTACTTAGCAGTGACTGAGTTCAATAGTGGTCACAGAGTTTGTTCTGTGCCTTGGGTGAGTTTTACAGCTTGTCCTGAGTACTGTGCTGCTGTGGATYGGATGCACTCGTTTGAGCTAGCAGAAAACAGGGATAGTGTTTTACATTAATAATATGAATGTCCATCCAGACACATCCTCAGCACCTTTGGAACCAATGCTAAGAGATTAAACATGGAAAACGAGGCAAACATAGAGAAYAGTAGCTTTATCTAGAGCTACTTTATGTCAGGGGAGGGATGTCCACAAAGCAGTGAACACTCCAGTGCTGGAAGTATGAGGCCATGCCAGAAAAATGAGGACCAGAACTGTTGAAACCTGTAGGCACACAGTTTGTACCCCATGCCCAGTGGCTGCAGCTGTGCAGGACAGGTGAATGCTATTGAAGGTCTGTCTCTTATACACATCTAGATGTGTATAAGAGACAGCACAGGGCCAGGGCATCAACAGGAGGGCACAAAAGCCTGGGCTGAAGGCACAAGAAGGGCAGAACTTGCAGACTTCTGCAGTGCCATGGTGTTATTCTGTATGGGCAGATGCCTGAAGCCTTCTGATGAGGTAAAGTGTTGCTCCTGTCTCTTATACACATCTAGATGTGTATAAGAGACAGGTGTTATTCTGTATGGGCAGATGCCTGAAGCCTTCTGATGAGGTAAAGTGTTGCTGTGTGTGGGYGGATGGTTAAAGCCTTCTGAAATTGTGTGGTGATGCTCTGTATGGTGCCTGTCTCTGCTGGGACAGAAACCCTCCCATGGTGCCTGATTCTGGAGGGTACGAAGTGCTGGCAGAGCCTGCCTCACACAGCAGAATATCAGTTTCTCTGGGTCTGGATTGAGGGCACTTGAGACAATAGTTCATGTTTGGACTTGGGTGTTTATTATTCCTTATCAGTAAAACAGTCTCACTGCTGTGAGTTCTGCAGCTTTTCATTAGAAGGCACAAAATGGCCAACAATCTCTTGTTACAAGGGGTGTTTTAGTCTTTTAAGACTAAACTGTCCAATTAAGAACTGACACCTGGATTATTTCCCCTTTCAACCCAATAACTGATCCCAAACAGCCCACAATGGGACTTTTCTGCCCAATTACAAAATGTCACCCAAACCCATGGAGAAGAAGAAGCATGAAGAACAAACCCAGGATGACACCCTGTGTCCTCCATCTTGCTGCCATCCACAACACACTAAAAATCCCCAAACCTAAATTTCTCACCAAGTGATACACCTACACTGCTCTCTATAATCTATTTTTACATGCTCCTAAATGTGATGGGGCAATGGGAATGACCTGCACATGGAGATGGCCCTTGGATTAAAAACACCTGGCCGTGGTCTACACCGTGCTCTAAATGAGATGCAGTGCAGTTTGTCAGAGTCATTCAAGTGTGCTCCCCACAGGTGTAGGCTGGCTGTGTATCACTAGCTCTGCCACAGGAGATGTGATCCAGATTTGGGATGAGAGTCTGGCCTGGATCTTTCCAAATCAGTGCTTTAGTCACACACAGAAAAGCACTCGGGGACTTTGGCTAAGGCTTGCCGAGGCCAAGAGGAGCAATGAAATGAGCCATGTGAAAAGCAGACCTGTTCTGAATGGAAGCTGTCAGTTTCCTGCAGGTTGGGAGCTCCAGATCCTCCCTCCATCCTTGTGGATGCCATGGGACAGAGAGAGAAACAGCAAGCGTTTCTCACAGCGGCTTGTGAGAAGTTTCAGGGAGCTGGAAAGATGTGATAACTTGTTGACTATAAACAATTTGCAGGTGGTGTTTTTCTGCTTTCTTTTTCTGTTCCTCTCAAGGACAGTGCGTGAGGAAGGTGTTTCTGTTAGTTAGCCAGTGGAATAGAACCCATCGTACCACTCTATAAAATCCGTGCTGTTCTTTTGAATAAAGCCTTCCTTGCCTTTGCTAGGATCCTGCCTCTCGCCTGCTCCTGCCCCAATCCCGGCACACCAGTGGCACATCCTCGATACCTCCATCTTTGATACCCCCTCCCTCCATCCTCGATACCTCCCTCCATCTTTGATACCTCGCTTCCTCCACCCTCGATACCTCCCTCCATCTTTGATACCTCCTCCCTCCATCCTCGATACCTCCCTCCATCTTTGATACCTCCTCCCTCCATCCTCGATACCTCCATCCTCGATACCTCCCTCCATCTTTGATACCTCCCTCCTCCCTCCCTCCATCTTTGATACCTCCCTCCTCCCTCCCTCCATCTTCGATACCTCGCTTCCTCCATCCTTGCTTCCTCCATCCTCGATACCGCCCTCCATCCTTGCTCCCTCCACCTTCGATACCTCCTCCCTCCATCCTCGACACCTCCTTCCATCTTTGATACCTCCATCCTCCTCTCTCCCTCCATCCTCGCTCCCTCCCTCCATCTTCGATACCTCCTCCCTCCCTCCTCTCTCCCTCCATCTTTGATACTTCCATCCTCGCTCCCTCCCTCCCTCTCTCTCTCTCCTCGCTCCCTCCCTCCATCCTCCCTTTCTTCCTCCCTCCATCCTCGCTCCCTCCCTCGCTCCCTCCCTCCATCTTTGATACCTCCTCCCTCTATCCTCGATACCTCCCTCCCTCCGTCTTTGATACCTCCATCCTTCCTCCCTCCCTCCCTCCCATCTTTGATACCTCCTCCCTCGCTCCCTCCCTCCCTCCTCGCTCCCTCCATCCCTCCTCTCCCCATCCCTGGCCCCGCTCCCCGCAGCACCCAGCCCGCACTGCAGCAGCCCCACCTGCTGTCGGCCGGGCGGGACGCGCTCCCTCCTTCCCTGGCGGCCCCTGTGCTGGGCAGCGCCTCCCTGCACATCCATCGCCCTCTCCCTCTCTCCCGCTCTCTCCTTCCCTGGCGGCGCCTCCCTGCCCATCTCCCTGTCCCTCTCTCCCGCTCCCTCCTTCCCTCCGGCCCCTCTGCCGGGCAGCGCCTCCCTGCCCATCTCCCATCGCCCGTTCCCTCCCTGCCGCCCTCGTGTTTGCCGCGCCTTGTGTTGACTCTGAGGATCTCTTATCTCCGCTTGTAAAGCGCTGAGTAAATTTACACACGCCCCGAATGCTTGATAATAATAACAAGCGCTAATCTGCTGCTTTCGCTGGCATTTGGTTTCAAGAGGTCTCAGTGAAGGAAAAGTTGCGATGGCAAAGATGTAGCTACGGTTCTTGAGTTACGGTTTTATTCTAAACTTTACGCGTTTTGAAATTTTTTCTTGCTGGAAATGAGAACACCACATACAAATCTGCCCAGAATGAGAAAGAAAATAAATGAGACTTTTTAATTGACAATACTTGTAAAAAGGACAGGGTGATAAACGATGCATTGAGGTACTTTTTCTTAAATTATACTGCTGCTTTTATGAGTTTGAGATGAGCACAGTGATCAAGAGTAAGGGTATTTACACCACAGGTTTACTTTGAGATGAGGATGCTTTTGGAGGAGGAAAAGTTTTTTATGTTTAAAGGCTTTTATATTTGTATATATTTATATTATTTATATATTACATATTAAATTATATATAATTATATATTATATGTATAATTATAATTATATATAATTATATGTATAATTATATATATAGTTATATATAATGATAAAATGTATACTTATATATATATTTATATATTTATTAATTTATTTATTTATATAGATTTAAGGAAAAACTCTGCAACATACTTTAGCTCATGCCTGTTTCCAACAACAGTTTTGTTTTCATCAATTTGGATATTGCTGGATCAGGATCTAGAACATCACCTTCCCCTGGGAAACAACCCTACAGTTCCAGTGATCACTATCTCCCTAAGTATCTTTTTTTAGAAGAGTTTGTTAGCTTACAGTGAGACACGTTGCATTGAATTTGAGTGTAGGGAGAGACTCAAACCAGCAAAGCTTGCCTCTGGAATGAGATTCCAGACATTTTATTTATGAGGATTGRTTGGATTCATGCATTAGAAATYTGGAATTGAGAGTGCATGTATGTGTTATTCCTTCTTGTAGGGGATGGTATGCACAGATAGAAGTAGAGTAAAAAAGATGCTGTTATTTAGTTTGAGGGAGTGTGGGGATAATTGATGTAATTTTTTTCCAAAGCAAGTAGAATTAAAGTTCAGGCATTATCTGATGATTATCTGATTTCCTCCAAGATTCCTACTCTGCAAAAGCCCAGCAGAGCAGGCTCCAGCTGACATTGGGAAACCCTTTTTATTTGTGACATAACATGTGTTTTACACCTGGACTTATGAAATTTTTATTCAAAATCTGCTGTTAAGCCTCCATATGTCATTTTGATGGGTTGATAGGACAGTTAATAGACAATGTTGAGCATCTGCTCGTTCCCTGCACATTGAGAGTTGGATTCATCAGTGCAGCAAGATTTTATAATACTYTAAAACAAAAAAATGCTTAACCACACGTCCTGAACACGTAACAAAGGTGTTTCTTTTATTCATGAATATAAGACACTTCCTCTCAAAAGATAGTTTAGACCTTAATTTTTAAAAAGGCTGTTTGGATCTCTTAGCTGAGGKAATGTTTTTGCCAGTGTCTCTGCTTTGTGCCTGTGTAAGCCAGCAGGGAGAGCACAGCACTTTTGGATGTTCTCAGCCTGGGTGAYTGCACCTTGCTTTGAGGATCAGGGAGGCTCAGCAGTGGTTCCTGTGCCATGTGCAGGCTCTCCACAGGGCTTACACTTTACCTTGCAAGAACTCAAAATGTCACAACTGCCACCAAGCGCAGCGAGTCCAGGAACTCAGTGCAAGATGTACAAAATGAAGAGGAGAGGGAACAATGTGGCTCCTGCTTTTTGTGGTGTCTTTTGAAGTATGACCATATTTACACATTAGAAATTATAGACAGACCTATAGCCATATATGTAATGTTTCACTCAGTATTAAGTTGCTGGAATTTGAATTGTTTTCTTATATAAAGCATCTTAGTGGGTACCTGTGATGCCAGAGTCATGGCAGTGGTGTGTGACAAGAAAGAATGTGCCCTGGCTTTACCTTACAGCCCTTCCCTTTGTTGGAATATGAGATTCATTTCTCTTGGGACCCAGCAGTGCCCAGGCTGAGACATCTGGAAGCAGCAGCTGTGTGGCAACTCTGTGTTTTGGTGCCTGGGATGTTCCTYTAGGAGTGCAAAGCAGATTCAGATGTTTGGAAATGGGCAAAAGGGACGAAAAAAGTACATTTTTGTGGGGAATTCAGTGGGCAAGCAGGTCATCCTCTACTATAGTTCTAAGAAATGTGGGAAAGGCTGATGAGCAGGTGTCTGGACCTCTGAAGGATGAAGCTTCATGACAGCCTTTGTGGGAAGTCTTGTTTCTGATACTAGGCACAGCTCAGAACCAAATAGAGGACTCTGAAGTGATTAATTTTTTCTTCAAGTGGTTCTAAATAAGCTGGAGACTTTTTATGAACATGGCAGTTAAACAAATGGATGATCAGGTCCATGCACAAGCTCCTGTCAGTCTGCTTGCTCAAAGAAAGTGCATTGAGTGGTATTTACTGTTTACCCAGGGCTTCAGCTAAGCATCTTAGAAAGGTTGAGTTAGCCAACCATCTGACTATCCCTAGATTACATGGCTGAGGTAAGATTTGCAAGAGGAAGTTTTTAGTTTATTAACTCTACAGCTAGGGTTGGGGGAAAAAATAATACACAGCATTCTGGGCATATGAACCATCCTTTGGGCACTTGAGAGGGATTGATGGCAGCATTTGGAACGTTGAAAGCTCACTGGATGTGAACTTATGTCTGTTTGGCTCAATTACTGTGCTCTGAGCAGTGTAATTTAAATATTGTGTGTTTCCAGAAGGTTAACGTTGCTGGTACACTTCACTGTAAAAAGCAAGCACTTTAAAAACAAGTGACAATCTCCCATTTGCCACTCTGCAATCAGTGCAACTGTTCTGTTAAGATAGAGATTTTCAAGGCTAAAGTCAATTAGAGGGGGAAGGGTTTCTTAAATTTGTTAGTCCACGTGAGACAAAGAGAAACGACGCTGTAAGGCTGGCAGGAAGGGACAGGCCGAACTGGGGGCTGAATTTATTTATCTAAGCAATACTTTGAGGGGAAGGGCTGTGCCCTGGGGGCAGAATTGCCCACCCTGGGATGGTTTAGAGACTTGTCAGAGCTGTGCTGTCACTGGGGCAGGCGCTTGCTGAGAGGTGTGACACAGACATCAATTCTGCAGCTTCCCTGGGAGCTCGGTGCTGCTAGCAAAACCCCCTGCTCAACCTAGAGCCAGCCATGGTTTTACTGGCAAGGAGCAGCTCTGTGTGCATGCCCTGAGGTCAGTGTCTGCCCATGGGATCACGAGGGTAATCCCTTCTCCAGGCTCCCTTACACACTGGGCAAGGTATGGAGAATTATACATTTATTTCTATAAATTTCTAGTGCAGCACTAGCACAATTCCAGCGAGGCAGAACTGGTCATTGCACAGTGAATTCACCTGAGCTATTGCAATCATTTGTTAATTTAAGTTTAATTTAAAGTCAAGCTCATTTTGTGCTTTTTAATTTTAGATACTATCACCAGTTTCCTAGCAAAGCTTTGGAAGRCCAGCTGCAAATAGCAGACTTCACAGAATCTCTGTAGATAAATATATAAATAATATATATGTATTTAGATTGTCTTCTTGACTTCCAATCACTTCAATGAAGTGGGCCATGATTTTTATGTTATAGGACATAGCAAAAGATGCACCTGCCAGTTTTATTTCTGTTTTTATATTGTTGGAAGAGGTTTGGAAGTTTGATCTAAGTATATTCCCAAAAGTTGAGATGCTCCTCTGAATCTTTCCAATTTGCTGGAGGAATATTGTGATGGAGATTTTTTTTCTTTTTTTGCTGGAGGGCAGCCCAGGATCTTAAAGGTCCCTTTGAGACTTACAGCCTCTGATTCCTGGAACTGAAATTTAAAGCCCAAATTATGAGCACCTATATGGGGGTTTCTAGCAAAGTCAGTGGAAATCTTGTATGAAATATGTGCTGTCACATGCTGTGTTGTCTTCTGGGAAGATCAGAAATATCAACATTTCTCATGGAGTATCTCTATTTTTGACTCAGGAGCAAATGAGCAGGAGCTGGACATGACATAGAATGGAAAAGAAGATGAAATATGAACACAAAGAAATCTTTCTTTAGCCATTTGTCAGCATCTCATAAGTTCATATCTATTTTAAGGAGTAGAGGAACATCTGAAATGTGCCACTCATATGTGATTTGAGTCCTAAATGTAGCTTGTGGTTATGAGTGTGTCTTTAGCATATTGCAGTGTCCTGCCCCAAAGCCTTTGGTCACYTAAACTTATCTCAGATTTAATTTTCTTTTGGTTGCAGTATTAATTTGGGGGTTGTTACAGTTGGTTTGCTTTAAAAAAAATTGTATGATTTTTTTTCTTTGTATTTTGCAAACCTCATCATTTTGGAATCCTAAATGAACTGTTAAAAGAGCTATTTGTTATAACCCTATTATATGGATATATTTTGACAAAGAATGTGCATGAGCTTGATGGTGCATCAGAGCAAAAAAGCCAAATTGGGCTTTGACTTTAAGGAAAAGACTTGAAAGCCACTGTCAAGATCAAAGTATATTTCATGTACTGGAGTCCTGATTTGGCAAAACATGTAAGAAAGAATTTCAGACATGGGGGCAGCCAGTGAACATGATTGCATTTACTGCTGGGATTCCTGCTTCTCAAAAATCCCAACTAAACAAAGCAGTTGCCAGCAATGAAGCCATCAAAAATATTGAAAAATATTGTAATCTTTCTTCATTTTCACATCCTTACACAGTTTGCATGATTCATAATGAATTGCTTTGGTCAGAAGGACTTAAAACTTTTAAAGTTCCTGCATTTGCAGATCTGTTTCTCTTGGTAAGTGTGCTTGGGTGACAGGAAATAACTTGTGTGCTTTTCCATGTCCTAGTAATCTTTTAATCTAATAGCAATGTTTCATGCAATAGCCTTCCTGCTCTTCCTCCTRCTCCATCACCAGGAGTCTCAGAATATGTGTGCTGACACCAAATAAATGAAAGCAGCACTTTTTTTCTTCATGGGAAATGCTCTGGTTCCTTACATCCCTCTTTGTTCCTCAAGCAGACCAGTGAGGGCTTTCAGCCAGACAAATGTTTTATGGCAATAGCACTTTATGTTTTTGTAACACCCTTCTTCTGGGGGTCTAAAATGCTTTACAGCACTAATAAATTAAGCTTTACCCATCCTGTGTGGTAGGTAACTGTTGTGCCCCTTTTGCAGGGGCAGAATTTTGTGGAATATTTGTGGAATAAGCTGCATCCACCATGCCAGCACACACTGTGAGCAGGGTTTCATCCCAGAATGCTGTCTGCAATGGAGTCTGTAAAAGAGATATCTACAGGGCAAAGCACTGGGGCCTTTAGAAGCTGTGTTTGTCTTTGGACCTTATGCAGAGAGCTTGAAAAAAGCTGTGAACTGTGATCAGACACCAAGAAAAGTCTCGGAAAMAATTGAAGATGAAAAACTCTACCAAATGATGAAATGAAGGTTCATCAGTCTGGAAAGAATGGTAGTGTGGAGGATGGTCTGAGGAACCAAAGGGAAGGTTTTAGAGTGGAGGAACCATGACTAGATTTTCTTGGCTGCAATTAAAAGTGRACAGGAGCATTTGGTCACCTRGTAKGAGTTCAGCTGAGARTTRAAAAAGTCATAACATTGTTAACCTTGCTCATTSCCAYCCTGAAATCTAAATAACTCTAGGCAYCTGRYCTAKCTCYCTTTTTAAATCACAGCTGAGCTGCAGCTCTGGGTGGTTAAATGAACAGCTAGAAGACTTTCAGCAATGTATTTGTGTCTGAAATCTGACTGGTGAGACCCCAGAAACTCGTGCAGGTGTGCTATACATCTCACCACCTCTGTAGCTCATGTCCCTTTGGAGCCTGCAGGGACAGGGACCACTTAGGTTTGAGGCAACACCAAATCATGGAAGAAACTGTGACACCAAACATGTAAATCCTCAGCGGCAGAAAAATGTGAATTACTTCCAAAATTAAGCTCAGTCATTGTATGGGCAGGCATGTGGGGTGTGATGGTCTGGATTAGCTGGGCTCAAGGCATTGATCAGGGAGGGACCCCTCCCAAGATAAATTAATGACATGTGATAAACTCAGTGCTTCATGGCATGCTGTTTGTTAAGTTGTTAAAAAAATCATATCATACAGGGGTAACCTCATTATTGTGTTAAGATGAAGCACGGAATACAGGCACCAAGGAATATCTTCTGTCCTGAAATATTCATAAGTTTTTTTGTTTTCTTTTTCTACRGACACAAACAGTCAAAAAGCAGCCTGGAGGAAATGTCCTTAGCTTTTGGAAAATGAGTTGGTAATTTATTCACATAAGGCCATGTAGTCATTTTGAATTAGCACATTGTGGAATCTACTAATAAAAAGAAGTCAGTTTACATTTTAAACAACCTTTAATATTTGTAAAAGTAAATATCCCTTAATTTCTCAGCAATTTAGATGTAATGGGAATTGTCAGAAATTTTAATTTCTCCCCGTTTAGCTCACTCACAATGGCTGTCAAACAGTCAAGTGATATGACGTAAAGTACTGCTAATCGTTTCAGCACAAGACAGTGCTTCAAAGGTAAGGCAAAGGATGTGCAGACACTAATGAAATTTTATTATCAGAACATAGAATTAGAATTGTGACAAGAGACAATGGTTGCAGTGACATGCAGCTAGAATGTTAAGCTTCTGAAATCTCCGGGCTGAGTCTGGCAGACAAAAATAGCTGAAGCTACAGACTTCTTAATAGTCTGAAATGGGAATGGAATGGGCTCAATTAATCAGAGGAACAAACTGCAGGAGATCACAGGAAGGGCTCATTCTGTGTTTTCAGGCTGTTAACCCTCGTGGCTGCTGTGTCCTGGTTGTGATGGTGTGGTTTGAAGCCCAGGTGTTGCTTCTCTGAGAGTACATGTTTTTGGAATTCATAGGAGAACGTGGGAAGCTCGTAAGAGTGCGTGATGTGATGGTTTTTGTATCGCCTGCTTTGGCAGAGCCTACCTAAACTGAGTCTTATTTCACATGATTGAGCCAGTTCTGTCTGTGAAACAGGGCTGCATATTTCTGGGTATGTGAGRATAAGGAGTTTGCCTCAGAGCAGATCACTGGTGCCCCCCAGCTTATCCAAGGCAAAGCAATACATTTAAATAACTTATGGGCATCCCTTACAATTTTGGTGTTCACTAAAAGAGTATCTACAGTAACCTGTGAGAATCTCTCAGGTGTTAAAAAGACACAGGTTTGATGTTAGCAGGTTCACTTGAATTAAGTCCTAAAGTATTTGTAAAGGAACTGTCATTGTCCTTTCCTCCTCATCCTTCTAATTCCCTGAGCTGGGCTATGTGTCCTGTTGCCTTGTGAACCTCGGCAGCTGCAAGGGCAAATKAAAAACACCACATGGAATTTGTTATGTTTGCTTCCTTTTGTATGTGAGTTAAACTTGGGTAAGAGGGGTCAAAGCCTGGGAAGTTCTCTCTCCTTTGTGGGGGACCTGTACACTGATATTAGGAACTGGGTCTCTGATTCTCAGTCCTGTTTACAATGCCATCAGAGATAAAAAAGTATTTGTGAAGGGTTGGAAACCAAAGATACCCATGGTTATATTCTGTAAGTGTGTTRTGGGCCCTTTTAGAGAATTTCAGTCTTCTTGGAGTTCTGTGCAAGTGTAAGGGCTTTATGAAAACTCAAGGGGCTTTATGAGCTCTGCTGCAACTTGCACAGGGCACAACCCAGCAGGAATTCTGCAGTGGCAGGCACTGGCTTTCCTTCCTCCACCTGCAGAGTAGCTCTTGGCACTGGGGAGGACACAGAAGTGTTTTGGGTGTAGGGCTGAGACTGGAAAATTGTCAGTAAACCCCTCTAGTTGCACTGGGGTCCTTATGGTACAATTGCTAGCTTCATTTTAAATGGGGGTGCAAGGTGTATTGCTCTGTTTAGGAGAAAATCCTGCACTCTGGGCCAGAGGGGAGGCTTTCCTCTGCATAAGGAAAAGGTCACAAAAATAATGGAATTTATTAGCCCTACCATAGAATTCCATGYCARTGGCAGTAACAAATAAATAAACAGYCAGGGCCACAGTGTCTATCTCTAAGTGTCTATCTCTAAGTGTATCTCTTTCTCATCTCTAAGATGTTGGTTTGGCCTGGCAGGAAATTCCAGGTTTTGGGTCCTGGTCAAGGCTGCTTGTACCTGGTGCTTTCTGCTCAAAGCTGCTGCATTTTTGTTCCAGGGACTGGGGCTGTATCCCACTTTCCCTGTTCTCTTCCTATGGTGGCTGCATTTTATTTTTCCCATTTTCTGTTAAAATCTCCCAGGTTTTTTTTTTTCTCTCTTTCTTTGATTTTCGATCCGCGCAGTTTTTATTCTTGCAAAGGCCATCTCCGGAGCCCGAAAAGAGCTAATTCACGTTCCCTTGTGCCATTCCCTGTGCCACACTGCCACTCCCCTGCCAGTGTGGAGTGTAAACATGTAGGGATTCGAGCTATGCTAGTACAGATTGCTTGCCAAGGGCAAACTGCAACCCAGAGTGCTTGATCATTAGCTGAGAGCAAGCTGCACGCCGTACATGCACATATGTTGTCTGTTTACAGRTTTGATTCCATTGCTAAGTTATGCAAGTCTACCAGTCAGGGAACAAAACCAATGCCCCATATGTTTGGTGACTAATCAAAAATGTGATTTGTGCTCACAATAAGAAAAAGAAGAGTCCAAAGCTTGTATTCCGCTTGGAAACGCGATTTGGAACGGAGGTGACAAGTGGTTTGAAAATATTTTGGTTGTTGTGTTRGTAGCAAAAGCAGAGCAAATTCTGAATGGGCAACACTCAGCTGTGTTGCTGCAGGGAGYGCAAACATTGCCACATGGCTTGTGCCTACCCTGAATATCTGCACCAAACTGCTCCACAGAATCTGCCTGCTGAGGAGCAGCCCCCACTCTGTTCCAGTCTCACATTTAGTCCGTGTGCAGCAGAATGCTTTGGAAAATTGGACAGGAAGGGAATCCTTATGGCTTGTTTGTTCAGGAAACGAGTTCTCTCTTCTCCTGGCCTTAACCTGGAGCTGAAGGTTCTGGATCCCTCAGCTCCAGCGTGCTGGGGCAGCAGCTCTCTCCTCACTAATGAGGGTGTTGCAAGGTTAATGAATTGGAGACTCTAATGTGCTTGTAGGGTCACAAAGATGTTTTAAATTATTGGATCTGTAGTGCTGCCTGTTGTATCCAGCTCCTCTGATACCTTAAAGCCCCCATCAGTGATGACAGGGAGACTTTTGGGAATGTGGAGGCTCCCCACAGGGGAAAGGAGAGTGTGGCTGCCTGGTGGAAAGCTTCTTCTCTTCCTCTGGGATTCTTGAACAATAAACGTCCCTTGATCTGCAAAAACTCTTCCATCGAAAATTCACATTTATCTTGGAAAGACTGTTAATTAAACAAAAGGGGATGCAAGGAAAATTCAGATTAAAAATATGTTCTTATTGYGAGCGAGAAATTGTTGTCCTGGCAACAACAAGCATCTGTGTTTTCTCTCTTCTTTTTTTTAAATTTTCCCCTCCTATATTTTCCCTTTTCCCTCTTTTTTTCTTTGTGTCTTTTTCTCTTTCTTTCTCTTCTCTTTTTCTTTTTTTTCCCCTCTGTCTTTCTTCTCCCTCTTTTTTCTGTCTTTTTTTATTTTATTGGGAGAGGCAACTTGCCTTGTATTTGCAGTACCCTGCAAGAGGACTTTCAGTTTTTAGCTGCTCCTGTGAGTTATAATGGTCAGGGTTTAGTCCTTTAAGCAGAATTTCATGCACCACTCTGCAGGGGAGGTCTTGATGCTGATTTTTTTTTTTCCTCATGAGACTCAGATTGGTTCAAAAGTGGCCTTGCAGAATCAAGTTCATTCTTGGATGAGAAGGTCTGTCTTAGACCTTCAAATTTTAGTTAAAGTGCACTTAATGGAAACAACAATTCTTGGGAATAAAAYGCTTTATATGCAGAGGGAAATTGCATGGAACTTGCTTATGTTGAAGTTAAGGAGGCTCTTGGCAGATGAATAGAAAAAACTGCAGAGCTTATCTTAGTGCACTGGTGCTAGTATTGTGTATTGGAATGGGATAAACTCTTAATTATTAATCCAAACCTTTCCTAACAGAGTTGAAAAGGCACAGACAATATTTTGGTAAGGGGAAAAACCTGGAAATTGTCATAAGCCTCCTCTCTTCACCTTTAATACAACCTCTTGGTTTTTAATTACTCCTGTAAAGTGGAGCAATCACAGCATCCTCCTGTGACATTTTCAAGTTTTCTGTCTGCTCCACTTACGAGAAACAAATGGGTCTGCTCAGCTCCATCTAGATTGAGTTTTTCATGAAGTCATTACTTCTGTCACAGGGACTATTTTCAAATTGAAAAATCTGAAACAATAAATGATGGTGAAGCAGTTAATAACTGTTAAGAAATCACATTTGGAAAATTGCATTTAAGCAATAACCTTTCTCCCTGTAATTAAATGACAGAAAGGTCCTGGTTTTAATTAAGTCAGCAATTTATAGTTATGAAGCTATACTTCACTATGCAGATTAGAAGATGATAGGTCACAGAACACCCTGAGTGCATTTTTAGCAGAGCTGATCTGGTAATTACTCCACTGTTCAGTGGTGACCACAGTGAACCGTATCTCTAGATTAAACAATTTTCTTTTCCCTGCTCCATGATGTATAACCAGGATGAGTAAATGTACCACCAGGGCTGCATGGAACATCTTTAAATTAAAATGGATTTTAAATGAGGGGGCATGAGCGAAGGAAGTAATGTTTGAAGAACAGCGGTAAAAATGAATGGGCCACTAGGCAAGTCTTGCAAGCAGAGAATATATCATTGTTTTACAGGGCTTTCTATCTTGTGCCTGAATGTTTGGTGCAGATTTATGAGGAAGTAAAATGCTAATGTTAGTGTATTTATAAACATATGATGGGGGTTTCATCTATAATTTATTCCCAAGCCCTGCATTATGCAGCCTATGAAAGAAAATGAAATGCTGTGTTGGACAGCGAAAGGGTTCATTAATACAGCTTTCACATTTTATTTAACTAACCCCTAGCTCATATTACACATTGATTATTACATTGTGAGATGGTTTTGAACGCTTATTGTGTTCTGCTCCTCAGGCCTTTTGCTGGCTCCTTCAGGAAGATTTCAGCAGCATTCCCCTGCCTTATTTCAAGAAGCACTAAGTATATTCATTTGGCCTTCAGGCATATCAGCAATGTATGTATATTTATGGATTTTATTTTTTTTCCCCTTTAAAGATCTGGGGGGAAAGAGGTAGAGTACAGTGTTAGAGTTTATTAGCAAAATGTGTTATTTTAGTCAGATACACACAAATAACCTGTATTTGGGTCGCACCACAGAATCAGTTCCAATCAAATGTAACCAGCGTAAGCTTTGCTGAACCAGAGTTTGTAAACAAGGAATATTCAAACAGCACTTTAGTTCYCAGTTACTACTTCCTTTTACTCGTAAACAAACTAATTCATTGACCAGAATAACTTCTTTAATGGCCAAATTAGCTATCAGCGTAAATTGCCAGCGCTGCGTGGAAGTCTCTCAAGATTTGCCAGCACAGTCTGAAATTTGCTTCCCAAGCTCAATTTTCCCATGCATTACAACTGAGTGCTTGTGGAGGGGGAGGAGTGGTGTGTGTGGAAAGGGAGGAAAAGCCAGTTACGAGATGATATTTATGAAAGTGGACATCAGTAACTACTGACATTAAGTGAAGACAGCAGATGATGGTTRTCAAGTTTACTGATACAAATACTTGCTTGCAATTCCTTTTTACCCCGTTTGCTGGGTGATTGTTTTTGTTTTTGTTCCCAGGTTTTTTTAAAACCTTATTCTGATTCTCTCTGACTTTAACAAAAGGGAGTTCAGCCCCTTCAGTAGGCAGTGGCAGGATTATGTCAGGGTTGGATTTTTCTAAAGAAAACAAGGAGAAGAAAGGCAAAAGTAGCATCTCTTAAGCACAGTTYCCTTCTTCCAGGTTTTGAGAGGGYTTTTTTTGGGGYTGGTGGGTTTTTTTCCATCCAGTCAGAACTTTATATTTGCTGGGAGCATCAAGGAATAATATACAGCACTGAATGCCAAGTTTCTAAAATATGCAGTTGTTTAACTAAATGATAAACTCTTTGAATAATGATAAGCCTGAAAAAGTCTCATAGAATCAGCTATCTTAAGAAGTTTCTTCTTTTAAAAGAGGGTAAATCTCTGTTATAGAAATTCTGGAATGCTGAGAGGATATGAAAAATAATGGGAAAACGTATTATTTATTTTTCCTTTCTCCTTTCCTTTTTTTCTGCTGATGGGATTGACATTTAATTTAATTGATGACAGAGATTTGTAGTTTCCCCACACACACACTCCCTTCCACCATGTTTATCCTGGAAAGAAACAAGCTTAGCACCTCCTTTGTGCACCTACCTGTATATYACTTTATTCTGAGGCATCCATGTGTTTCCAATGAAGTTTAGAGATGGTTTGGTTTGGTTTAAATGTGGCAGCAGAGCAAGGGGACAGCTCAGTGGCTGCTCAGTGAACAATGGCAGTTTGGCCCAGTGGTGATCCAGCACACAGAATGTGTTTTGTACACTCTGCACAGTCCTGGGGCAGCTGGGCAAACAAAATAAGCAGCAGTTCTTGAGCAGAGCCATGACACATTTTCACACCTCTCAGTTGTGCACTCTTACCAGCAGCCCCCAGTTTATCAGGCTAAGGACATCTTTCCTTTAACAGTTGGCTTATCTTCCTTGTCACTTTCCTTTTTTGTTCAATATTTTTATGGTTCCTCTTTTCCTTTCTTGTCCTTATCTCTGTTGCTCTTCACAACCTGCAGTGGGTACCACAGCATYTCAGGGTGAAGAGATCTCAGAAAGCTGCCATCTAGAAGCAAGTCAGTGCTGCAGACTGAAGTTTAGGTATTTTTAAAGYTTTTCTTTAGCAATGTGTGACATTTGGAGTTAAAAGGGTAGAGATGCAGAGCTGCAGAGCCCTAATCCCTGAAGATGTGGCACAAATAATGTTTCATGTATAACACTGGGGACAGTCAGAATAACCAAAATTCCACACCCATCCACAAGTAATGCTTTCTGTATAACACTGGGGACAGTCAGAATAACCAAAAATCCACACCCATCCACAAATAACCTTTTATGTATAACACTGGGGACAGTCAGAATAACCAAAATTCCACACCCATCCACAAATAATGCTTTCTGTATAACACTGGGGACAGTCAGAATAACCAAAAATCCACACCCATCCACAAATAATGTTTTATGTATAACATTGGGGACAGTCAGAATAACCAAAATTCCACACCCATCCACAAATAATGTTTTATGTATAACACTGGGGACAGTCAGAATAACCAAAATTCCACACCCATCCAAACTCCAGGGTCCACAGGCTGTTAGAGATCTATGAAACTAGAGATCTGTGAAGCATAGAGATGGACATCTACTCTTCTCTAGCAATTGCTGTCTGACACACCAACTTCTTGTTATCAACAGAGCTTCTTATCAGCTCCCTGGAAGTTGTTAAAGGCAAATGGAAATATGTGAGYTTTTAACTGGCTTCCACAGAAATGTGAAGTTGTTTCTCAACTCCTGTGCTAAGAAAGTTATCTAAATCAGGATTTGTTTTATTGAAGAGCATGAATTTACCATTTTTCTTTCTCCTGGAACAGCTGGAATGACTTACTCTTGGAGGTATGGATTTCCTGTCACTCCTTGCAGAGTCTAAGGAAGTTCATGGCAGCATTCCCTGTGGACAAGGCCTTTAAAAAGGCTGTCATGAGGCATGGAGATGAAAAGTAAATTGATGACAGAAGAATTGTGTGTGGGACTAACCCTTCAGTGATCATGTGCACCTGCCCTGTAAGGACATCCAGGGCAAGTCTCCCTTGCACACATCCCATTCTTCCTATGTTATGTGCAGAAAAGAGACACACAATTTAGGTGGGCAGGAAAACATTTGAATTATGGAGAGGTACYTCCTTCCTGATGTGTTTGACAGCAAGAATCAGGTAAGGAAAGCTGAGGAATTCTTATACTTCTCAGGGGAAGAAGTGAATTTGAATCAATGTGACAAAAAATTGTCAAGTGGTGCCAGCAGGCTTTGGAAAAAAAGCAGTAAAATCCTTTTCCCTTCACTTTTCTTGTGGAGTTGTTGAGGAACACCTTTTCAAGTTCACTTTAGGCATGGWAGCTCTGCAGAGAAGCCTGCTGGAAAATGCTGGAGTGCTTTTACCATTCCATGAATCAGAATATTATCTTCTCCCTCAGCACTCTACCTACAGGCAAGGGTGCTGATACTTAACCCTGAATTTCCAGCAATCTCTGCTGCTGCTCAGTGTCTGATCTGAAATTCTGCATCTAATGTTGAAACAATCACACTGATCACTTTTCATTCTTGCACTGGCTCYCTGTGGTGTTAAGCAGAAGCAAGGTGAAGGGATTAGCATGATGGGTATTAGCATTTTTCCATTTCCCTCCTTTGGCCAGCCTCTCTTTAATGACATGGAGGTTACTATTAATAGTAATATTTACTATTTCAGCTAGGAAAGCCCTTGAGGGAGGGCTAAATAACAGAATAATAACTAAGYAGGGCTAATAACAGAAATAACATTTCTGTTATTAGCAAATACCATTTCCCTGGGTGTGCTGTGGGCTCATGCATGCTCATCTCCATATTTAAAGGCTCTTGGGAGGTGTGAAGCCTTACAGCATTTTTGTTTCCAGGATTGCCATGCCACCACTATGGATATTTTGTTACAGCCAGTGTTAACAGATTTTGGGATTTGGAAGTAAAATGTGAAATGTTTGGAGTCTAGGTAAACCAGATTGTGCATTGTGGGGAGATTSTGCCTGAAACATGAAGCTCAACTTTAAAAAAGCTTCAATCAACTCTCTTCAGGAGGTCAGTCAGGACATGAACTTRTAGAACTCTACAGTCTGTTTGGGTCAGTGGGTTTTGGGGAATAAATTGGAATAACTCTGCAGAAACTTCAGCAGATGCTGAGGATCACAATGGAAAGCCACAAGTATCAGGTCCTTGTGCTCTCCATTCTGTCCTGTAGTGCACCTAGAGCTGTCAGTCTGGGCTGCTGAGTTTGTACAGCAAACTYTTGGATTTCTTCCCCTTAATTTTGATGGGAAAAATGTGAGGTTTGTTAAGCTGAACCCTCCCAAAATTTTAATTTTTTTTTTTCTGTCAAAGAGAGCAGGTTTTCCTTGTGACTATAAAAGCATTCAGCCTCCTCACAGGAGGATCCTCAGACTCATATTGTTTGGTCTGTGCTTATAAGCTGGAGAGTTGAGAGTCAGTATTAAAATATTGTGTGTTTTGCTGAGCAGCCTGACAGTGCCACTAACAGATCCCTTAAATTCTCTCAGATTGTTGAAATCTCTCTTGGAGTATTTTGCTGAATTCCAAGCTATTGCACTTGAAGAAAAAGGGACCAAAGAAGCCATCACACAATGCACTTTTCCATTCCTCTATGCTGAACTGTATTAGTTTGAATAAACAGCAGGTAGCAGTATCATCCTGACTTTATAATGAGATAACACATGAAATTTCAGGAACGGTGCATGAATGAGAAATTGTTGCTCCTTGTTCATCCAGAGGGGTCTCTGCCAGCCTTGCTGCAAGGGCAGGCAGCAGTGTCATGGTGTGTGAGTGCTCTCTGTGMCCCTGTGCTCCCTCTGTGAGCTGCAGCCTTCACAGCAGGGACCTTTATCTTCGATCGCACCGCTCGTGTCTGGCAAGAACAGGACATCTCAAATGCTGTTTTTACACTTGGCAACACCCAGGTGGGAGCTGCAGGTGATGTTTGCCATGTCTCACCTCAGCTGTGGTACCAGAGTGCAGTTGTCTTTGTGCACAGTCCCACCCTTAGCTGCAGCTTTGCCTGGCTTGGGGTGCAGTTTGAATCCTTTTTTATCCGGCCACGAATATCATCTAAAATGGCAGCATGTGCTGTCAGCTGGGCTTTTTTTTTAATTTTAAGTTTTCTGTCTGTGCTGTGAATGTATAAAGAACCTATTTAAAGCATTTCTTCTGTGAAATGCCCAGTGTGGGTAAAGCCTGAGTGTAAAATACATTAGATAAGGGGTGCTTTTCACCTTTGTTTGTCCCAGCACCTTGCTGTGTCTCCTCACCAGCCCACTGGGACCTGGTGAAGGTCACAATCTGTGCCCTGTCTCTTATACACATCTAGATGTGTATAAGAGACAGCGCACCTTGCTGTGTCTCCTCACCAGCCCACTGGGACCTGGTGAAGGTCACAATCTGTGCCAGTGTCTCCTACTGAAAAGCAAGCCCAGCAGCACACTGGGGGCACAGCACTGCTTGGCACTGGGGTCTTGAAGGGGTTTTAAATGTTAAAGGGCAGGGGTGCCATGGCATTAGCTAGGGAAGGGACTTGTGGGCACTATTTTTGCGTGGCATCTTCAGGAATGGGTTGCCTGAAGTCCACTGGGTGAAAAATGTTCCCTGCCTCGTTGCTGGCAGCAATTTGCAGCCATTTCTGGTCCAAATGGGCACAGCCCTGCTCTATTTATGGAAGGTGCCTGTAAATGTGCTCAGGCCTCCCACTGGCTCCAGTGAAGCTGTTCCCACTCACAAGGCTGGTGAACCTGGTCCCTGAACTCTGCCAGTCACTCACCAGCTCTGAGACACAAAGCCAGCCTGYGAGCTGACAATAGTTATGTAATTCTGCCTGAAGATTGCTGTCTTGGGGTGAACCCAGCAAGGAAGAGAAATTTTGCGTGCTCAGACCAAAAATCAAGRGCTTAATTTTTCCGTGGAAGGTTTGTCCATTAACTTTAATGAAGCTTTTTTCTAGGCTTACCAGTCTGAAGAGAGCTATTAAACAAAAGGGAGAGAGTTTGCTTGCCAGGCATTTTCTCTGCTCCCTGGGTTCTGTTTCTTTATAGCCAGAGAAACACTTTCAGCCATATATCTTTGGAGCAATGCTAACACTTAGTGACCAGTTAAGTAAATCCCACTTGTTAAATTCTTGTGGCTGCATTATGCTGGGAGCCTTACTCTAAGGGCCCTGTTCTGTCACTGCTTGTTTTTTTCCACTTTAAATGAAGTGACTTGGATGGGATACACAGATTGGTGTGATGCAGGAGAAATCTTCTTCTGCAACTGGAAGGTGGCACAATGTGGCACTGGAGCTGTTYTTTGCCTCCTCTGGGGAAGGTATGATGCCTTGAGCAGGCTGCCCTAGAGCAGGGGCTGGGCAGAGCTCCAGAATAAAGCAGGGATTGATCCCAAGCATCTCCTCCATGGATCCACCTTGGGCAGCACCAGAGCCCAGCCAGGGCTGCACCCAAGATGAACCAAAATGGCCCCAAAATGCACGAGCGCTCCCGGGGTCTCTCCCTGGCATCAGTTCTGCTCCATTTGCATCTTGCACTTCATTGTCCCATTCCAGCTTTAGCCCCTGCAGTCCCACCCTGCTTGTTTTTCTCTCTGCAGGCCCACGGGTTTTGTGCTCTGCGGGCTGAGATTTGGATCAATTTATACATTGGTTGCCCAGCTGGAGCAGGAATTGTTTTGTCTCCCTGCTCTGTGCACAGAGCTCACCATCCCTGAACATGGAGCTCAGACCCACACACTAAAGCAGCACAGAATGTGAAAAATAGAAAAGCTGAACCCTGAYGCATCAGGAGCAGTGCCTCACCTCTGGGAGACCTGCAGTGCCCCCTTCCCTTCACAGTGATGGACACAAATGTCCTGAAAAACCTGACGCGTTCACGTTTGGAATTCCGGAGCTTCCTTGGGACACCACCTGTGCCTGCCAGTGTCTTTCTCCCAGACCAAAGAGACAAATGACTCCTCTGACCATTTGCCTGCCTTCTCCACAGGGAGTGTGTCCCTCCTGTGGCCCCTGCACTTACCAGCCCCTGCCTGCCTTCACAAACACCCAGGCACCACATTTATCTTCCCCTCTTCCATGGGATTGGGAGCCCGATGTGCTCTGGATTCAGGTGAGCACCTTACCTCCACAGGTATTATCTCTCTCATAATCCTGCAAAAAAAAAAAATGCCTACAGTTTCTTGGTGAACCAGATCTCTCATTTCAATTACAAAATACTGTATGGAAGCCATAGCTCAGGAGTTCTGGCCTAATTTCTCTCACAAATTGCTTGTATGGATTTCTCTTGCTGGAAAATTAATTGACCATACAATAAACTATTTTCCCTTGAGCAGGGACTATTCTGTTTCCTATGACATTGCAGTAAGCTGTCTTTGGGCCAAATATTTAAAGGTATTTAGGTGCTTAAAGATGCAGGTAATGTGAATTTTCCAAAATACCTAGCTGCCTAATACACAGTGCTTTCAGTGGGAGTTGCCATCTCAAAGAGCTTCTAAAAATCCCACTGTGCACCCATCTGCTCCTTTAAGCACCTGAATTCCTTTAAAAAACAGCTCCTTCCCTCCATCAGTGGAGACAAATTTTATTTTTCCTAATGTTGACGGAGCWTCTTAATACATTTTCTTGGATATTGCCTGCCACCTTTAGCTTATTTTCATTGTTTTGATTATGATGTCAAATGGAGTTGATGATCATGTTTATGCAGTCCCAAGCAGAGCGTGGGCACACAGCATCTATCCTTTATGACACCAACTTGGCACAGCAGCTGATGTTAATAAATCAGGGCTAYGAGGTTTGGAGGCAAGCAAACTGTCAGGAAGTTACTGCAACTTTTGCAGTGTTATTAAATGATCTGAGCTTTTGTTCTAACTGTTTAAAGCCTCTTTGAGGACCGGTGTTCTGTTTCTCATTAGTGGGTCTTTGATCCAGTGAAAATATCACTCCCTTGAGTTAATATTTCATCTGACTGTAGGGCCATGTAATTTGCCACGACACTAAGTCAATAGGTCTCTGCTGGCTTACCCCAGCAGGACTTGTATGTGTAGGCAAAAAAATTCTCTGCAAAACAAGAATAATGTGGGTCTAATCAAGAATTTATTCCTCTGGTTAACCAAAGGGAAAAAAGCAGAGTGTGAACATCCGTCCATCTAGGCACAAAAGGGGCTTGAGGGAAAGAAAACATTTCACTTTGTATCAATCCACATTCTCAATTTAATACATAAACAGGAGTGTCAGGACGTGTACATCTTGCAGAGCTGCAGAAATAGCAGTAGATTGATCTATCATTATTTACTGGCTGGGCCATCCTATCTGTGTGCTTTCTGTTCTAATGCACTTGGAAACCTCAGAGGGTCCTTCTGCATTAACCTCCACCTTCTGTCCTCATCTCTCCCTCTGGCCACCCCGTGCTGCATCCTGAAATTTTAATTTCCTTGCACGAGGTGCTACGGAATGAAAAGAAGCATTTGTCTGCAGAGGSTTTGCTGAGTCTGGAATATTCAGTGTGGCTTAAGCAAATTTAAAAACAAGTGACTAAAATTGTGCTTTTACTTTTTAAGGCTTTTCCAGCAATATTTCATTCTGTGGTCTCCAAAGGAGTGAAGCATTTACGAATATGCATTAATCCTCACTGGGAATTGATCCAGAGCTTGTTTTAAGCATATGCTTAAGTGGTTTGTTGAACTGGGGCCATGGCTGCCCAGACCCATCTCTGGATGAGATTTAATTGAGCAATGAGAATATTTGAATTAATTTACTTGTACTTGTGGGATTTGAAATAGATAGATTTATTTTTAAATAGTTATTGATGAGATTCACAAGGATTTGTGCACATCTGATATTTGGATTCCCTGTGAGAGAAAAGGTCTGATCCTTGCTATGACTTTGCAAAAACCAAAAATCTRTTTAGTGCAGTACGAGCCTGATACCGCGTCTAAAGAACAAGCAAATATTCTGTTATATTTTCACTGTGCTGAAATAAATCTTTGTCGTGTGGGTTTTGCTTCTTGCTGGGCTTTGGCTGGAGATTTTTAAAGTTTGTTTAATTGTGTGGCTCCCATTTCTGCGCTGGCTGTGTGAGGAGGGAGGGCCCTCGTGCTGTGGTTGATGTGTTGGCTCCTCACTGACCCACTGCAGCTCATTCATGAGTTTTCAGCTGAGTGCCCAGAGTGGTCACTGATCAGTCTGCCACTCCTGATATCCTCATCCCTGCAGTTATCAAGCAGGAAAACGGTGACAGGCAAATCCAGGCAGCGTGGGAAATGCAGAGTCTGAGACACCAGACATCTCGCGGCATTTCCCGAGCCCTCAGTGGTGTTGGGTGTGATAGCACCGCAGTCTGGAGCAGAAAAGGAACCCAGGACCTGGCAAATCTCACGTTGTATTTGTGACTTTTATGTTGCTGCATGATGCCTTAGGGGTAGGGGAGGAATTTCAGAGTTCCTGGGTGATTCCTCTGAGCTTGGCTGTGTTGTGTTCAGTCGAGGTGCTGGAGYGATCTGACCCTGAAATTCCAGGGCCACCTCCTGAACTCCAAAATKTCTCTTCATCAAGACAAAGTTCTCAATAAAGTCACTGGGAGTTTTCCTCAGACTTGGGGCTATCAGAATTTAATGGTCCTTATTTTCCTTTTTTTTTTTTTTTTTTATTGAGAGGATGGTTTAAAGCTTATTTATCACCATAAATGGGGATTTCAGACCTCATGAAGACATTCCATTTTACCKGGTTTTATAGTAGAGGAACACAGCATTTTCTGACTGACATGTGGTAAAATGAGATCTTTGATTTCCTTTTGGCAATTTTTTTTTTTTTGCACCTGTTTTTCTCTCCCATTATTTGTGCAGATTTGGATCCCACTCCTGCCATTGTCCTGACTTCTTGATGAGTTTCCAAGGAACATTTTTAATGTCTTGGGCTCCCTGAATTCCCTGGGCCAGTACCAAAGGCTGAAATGTATGCAGTTGGCCATGACATTCACCTGGGATTTGCTGAGGCCAAAATTAAATCAGAGAAAGCTCCAYGTTGAATCTGGGTCTCTTGAGTCTCAGGTGAATACAGTAATGTCTTTATTCTATATAGTTTTTTTTCTTTACAAAAAAGTTACAGTTCAAAAAAATATTTCTCTGACATTCTCCCTACCAAAAAAAAAAAAAAAAAAAGAATAGGAAGGGCAGGATTCCATGAATCAGTATTTTTCAGAGATTTTTTTATTTGTCAGAATACTCCTGATTGATTATAGTTGTTTTACTTAAGAGCACCCTTGCTTGGGCTTGTGTCTAAAAATACAAATTCTCCTTAGAATTTGTACTTAAAATACAAATTCTCCTTAGAATTTGTACTTAGAATACAAATTCTCCTTAGAATTTGTACAGGTACTTTAACAAACAAGGAACATGCTCTGAAGTTCCACACATCTAAACAAGGTGACCCAATGAATGTTTTATGGAGCAAAATTAGGAAAATAACCACAGTAGTAGCCCAGATGGATAAATGTAAGTCCCCTGGCTATGGTGAGCCAGTCTTAAAACATTCTGATAGGAGTTAAACCTTAGCAACAACTTTCCCCTCTTACAGCCAGAGATGCTCCCTGTGTTTGGGGCAGGATGTTAAAGCATTAGAAAATTCCCTGTGTTTAGCATTTGAACTGACCCCATTAGAAAATCAGTTTGCAAAACCTTCCCAGCTTTATGCCCAGTTTGTGTGATGTGCTCCACAGCCCATCCTGCCCCTCCTGCTCCCCACAGCTCTCAGCCCTCCCCCTAAATAAGGGAAACATAAGGGAAGCAAGGTGAGGCCAGTGATCAGGGTGGAAATCCTCAACTTGAAGAGTAAAGAAAAGAAATAAGGATAATTGATAAAGTGTAGCAGGTCCCACGTGTATTGCTTGAAATAACCATTTTAAAATGGCTCAGCTGTGTGGGGAGACATGGGGATAAAATGAGCGTGGCTTTTGTTGATTTTGTGACCACAGATAAAGTGTTGGGGTAGCCTTAGGATGGAGAGTGCACAGTAAAGGTTTGGGAGGGGGATTGGGAGCAGGGAAAATCARGGTGCACAATGTGATGGTGGTTTGCCTACTCCTTCCAGCTGTTGCTCTGGGCAGGGAGGCAGTCCCCATCTGCACATGCCTCTGGCCTGGAATATCAGGGACTTGGGGCCCAGGTGGCTGAATGCTCCCTCCAAAGCTCTGCTGTGCACCAGGAATATTTCAGGATACTCCTGCAAGCGTGAGTGCATCCACAGTTCTGTTTTTAAAGACAAATCCTTTCAGGTAGAGTGCATAGAGCTCATGACACAAACACATCTGGATTTCTGTTGTTGATGTGAAATATTCACAGTCCAACGTGGTGGGAGCAGATGTTGGATTGACACTCATTGTAAATGTGAATGATCACATCACAAATCCCATATGTAGCTTAGTTGAGAGCAGCAAAGCCTACCTGCCCATCTCAGTTTTGCTCTGGGGTTGGAAATATTTGCTTGCACACACRTAATGTTAGTCACCACTCTTTTTTTTTAGGTGTAGGAGATTTTAATACACCTCAAAAAGGTTTAGATGTAAACTGTGGTAGGAATTGAASAGACTGCCTTAATCAGAAGTACTTGGTTTGAAATGAAACATAAAAAAACCTCTTTAAAATGTTGAACATGATCATATTTTGTGCTTAGTAAGCACTGCTGCAGAGGTCAGTGGTATCAAACTTAATAGGTTGATCATTAAATGGCATCAAGTGTCTGTGCCTGCTGCTGAGGTACGTAGAGGCTGAAGAACTTCTGGTGCCTTTGAGGAAAAGCAGCTGAGGCAAGAAAAGTGCAGCCAAACAGCTGAGAAAAGGCTCCACAAATGGTCACCTGATTTTCCAGAAGCTTTTCACCCCCACAGCATTTCYAATGTGAGTTCTGCTGGTGTGAATATTGCATATATGGCCTTCTTTTTGTATTTACTTGTGAGCGTATCCGCCAGCTGGAGGYCCTTGAAAATTATTTTGGATTCTTAAAATGTGACCATCGTGCAGAGCAAAATGCTCCCAGACACAGCAGCTGGGGCCAGAACTTTTGCAGAAGAAAWTCCCCAGGTCCCTTTTCCCCTCTCTCAAAGCCTTGTTGGTTCTCTGAACATTCAGACCATGTTCTGCTCCTGGTGCAAGTCACAATTCTCCAGCACACCGAGGGCTCCATACCAGGGTAAGGGCAGTGTGGAATTTCACTGTGTGACCAAGGATGAGTGAAAGGTGTCAGAAAAGAGATTAAACAAGCAAGGAAATAATTAGGCACAAGCTGAAGGCAGAACCTTCATGCCAAGGTGTGGGAGAAAGAATCCTAGAMATTCCAGAGGGAGTCAAAGACAGGGTTAAACCACTGAAAATTGTGTTGGTTGGTGTTTTAAATAAAGAAAAGAGAAGTCAGGGCGAAAATGAGGAAGTTTTGAGGAAGAGCTGGATTGCAGGGGCAGGAACAATCTGAGTGCATTAGGAAAAATGCACTGGGAATTGTGTATGTTTTTATGTTACACAGAGCACATCCTCAACTGAGCCAGCTCAGAGCTTAAAATGATTCAGACTTCAGCTGAACTTCCTTTCCTAAGAGAGGATTTCATTGCTGAATAGYCAAACATTTAAAATTGTAAAGAAGAAAAAGCAAGTACTTTCCTTGGAAGGATGGATGAAACATAAATCTTYAGCAGAACTATAAACTGTTGAGACAAGGCATTTTTGTTGGATTATGTAGCTCATATCAGATAGCAATAAATCAATCCTTCAAAGACAAAAGACTATAGAAAGAAGAATAAACCAAAGACTCTCCAAATAACAAAGGCCAGATACACAAAAGTAACTAAGGAGCTGAAGAGGCAAATAGATGCCTGGCAGGATTTTAAATGGGATCATTCAGCACAGACAATCATCACCTGCTAGTGATTATTGGTGTCTTCAGGCTCCTTCAGGCCTAGACACTTCCTTGATTGAGGTTAAAATTCCCATCAGCATCAGGGAAATTTAACTCATAGCCTTAAAATCTGCATGGTTGGTGCATCATCCCTCAGGTGAATGAAAACTTTACCTCGTGGATGGGTTTGACCTATTGTGAGCTTTGACAGCACACATGTCTTAACACAGTTCTGTCTTTAATCACTTGGGTCATGCCACTGAGGTGGGAAGTTCTGCACAGATTTATTCACCTTGCTTCCTGATCCAGGACTTCATAAAATAACAGATTTTTGAGCCAAACTCAAAATATTATTTGGTATGATGACAAAATTCTAGTAGTGGGTGTAAGCCACTAATGCTAGTTAATGCTCACTAGCTCTCACACTTCAGAAATTAATTTTCTGTCCTGTGAATTCCTATATTTTGGGGGAAAAAGGCCCCATTCCAGTGCTGGAAATAGCAAAATCCACGTCACACTCTGTGCCTGTACTTTGTACTCCCAGTGCCCTCTTGTTCAGATCATCCAGACTTTTTACAGCATGCTCTGGCACGTTCCTAAGCTGCACACACCTTGGCCCTCTCCCTGGGAATATCYAAGAATAAAAGGAGATTAAGGCTTGGGACTCAACCTGACCCACAGGCAAACAGTCAGAGAAGCTGGGAGGTATTTTATTTCCATGTCCCCTGGCTGGAAGTATTGGGGACAGCCCTTTTAGCTGGGCTTTGCTGTGCTGGGAGCTACATTTTCATCCAGGATCAAATTTGGCTGGTTTGTTTGTGGATATTAAACAAAAGGATGACTCAAGTCTGAAACTGTTGGYGGTGTGTGCAGGAAAGGGATTCCTGCCCTTCCTAAATCAGAAATAAATGTAATGCAGATAGTAAGAAGGGGGAAAAAAAGAAGAAAACTTGCTATGCATCTGCTTTAAAAAGACAGGCAAACAAATATTGAGGGCACAAGATCTTAGCATGACAGAAAATTACTAGAACATGCCAGACATGGGGAATAAAAGGCAAGCAGGCAATGTTGCTGCTGGAACAAGCAGAGATGTGAAAAATGCAGGAAAATGTGCAAACCTTCATTTGCCACCAGTCTGACAACAGATGATGATGACATATCTGTGAACATATGTTACGAGAAAAAGGGCTACAGTCACAAGCTATGCAGTGATTGGGTCATTGATTATTTTTAGCTCCAGTTCTGGTTCTGGTTGGCCTCTATATCATCTCGAGTTAGTTCAGTCTCCCCATGGAGTTCTCTCCTACAGAATACTTTAAGTGCATTTATTGAGAAAGGAGCCCTGAATACATTTGAATARAATATAATTATGATTGTGATCCAAGCCTATACAATTTTAGCTTTGCTTCATCAAAGATTAATATTCTGTTTCTTGGACTTTGCACACTTACAGAGTCCAGCTGGAAAAAATATCAGAGTGCACATCTTACAAGTGAAATGGTACTTCTGTGTTCTCCTCTCCCCTTTGGCAGCAGAAAAGTGCTTTTTCCATTCCACATCCRATGACATGCAGTACTTAAAACAGGGCAGTGTGGAAACACCATAAGAACTCTTCCTGCCTCAGTTCAAAATACACTTACCTGTTTAAACCAGAAAAATATGCTTTTCCAAAAGCTTGTCCATACATTAATCCTGCCCAAGGGCACTTTTGGTATGTGCTTTCACTACTTYCCTGGCTTTTGTACACAACTGCTTGCTTTGGTATTGCTCAAAAAGTGAATTTTTTTACTAATTAGGCAAAGACTGGACAGTGCAGCAGGAGATTGTCCACCTGCTACTCCTGATAATTTTTTCTTAAAGGAAACACCTCACTGATGCATTTCTTTCCACAGATCTCCCCCAGCATGGGGATGTATTTTTGCTCTTACTGCTGTTACAARCCCATTTTCCCCCCTCTTTTTTAATTAGACCCCCTCAGTAGAGGAATGGGTAAGAAAAAAAGAAGGTAGTGTTTGTAAGTGGCAAATCAGTCTGTGGGGACTGCTGGGATTTTGAGGGCAGCTGCTGTTCAATGTATCTGGTGTGTCACTTTCTGTTCTGTGCCACTGTTTTATTGCTGCTGTGGGAATGGAGCAAAAATAGAGGCTGCTGCAGTTGTGTTGAATAACCATCAACGTGATCCTAGCCAATGTGTCAGTCCCTCACTGGGCCCAAAAATGTCCATCATTGATCTCCAGCACCCACCCTGGCCTGGKAATGAAAACAGCAACATGCTAAGCAGCTACAGAGCAGCATCATTAGCTGGGAGCCTCAGCTGATGCACTATGTTAGTGCTGCTGTGCATGTGTGGGTGTGAGAATACCCCTGCATCTCCAGAAAGGCTGCTGAAAGTAAATAATTCATAAGGTGCATGCAGTGTATTTAAATGTTAAATACATTGCCTTTCAAATTCAGAGCAACAATTGAAACCTGCGCTTGGCTAGRGCTGCTGCGTATTTAAAGTGAAATCACAAATTCGAAGTGAAATCCACAGTGTGGAAATGCTGAGTAAAAAGCACCCAAGCCCTGGTTTTTGATGGACCACCTAAGCTTGGCAGCCTGGCCCTTTTGTGGAGCTCAGATTCCCTTCCTCCCACGCTGCATGTTTCCATTTGAGTGCAGAGTTTTGACATCAGGAGTGCTGACTCACGGGACGGCAAGGAAGGAACATTTCTGTGCCTGCTGGGGCGGCCAAAAGCGGTGTGGATTTGCCCTGCTGTGACTTCCCCTGCCCTGTGCCCCATGTCCTGTCCCCAGGCACCTGCACCTGCTGCTGGAGAGGAGCCCAGGGCTGTTGGACACATCTCACAATCCACCTGCAGGGTTTCACCTCTCCTTCCTCTTGCTCACCAAAAGTTTGTCCCACATCAAGCCAGGGTGCCTTGGTGGACCAGGTGGSCTGGGGGAGCAGTTGCCCCAGGCACCCACAGCCAGCTGGCAGGCTGGGTGGTTGAGTTAGGCAGGTAAATCCCCTGGGCTGCCTTGGGAACGGGGGTAGCTGCAGTCCAGAAGYCAATTCCTGAACTGGCCGGTGAGTTCCTGAATAGGTGAGTACCTTAGGTAATGGAATAAATGAGATCTCTCAGCAGCATGTGTCTTACAGTAAACAAAGCAGAGTTCTGCCTGTGGTTGTCTGTAAGATAACCATGTTCTTTGAACTTTCCTGTTATTTACATAAATACACTTCTCTTTGTCCTTTCGGACTGCAACTTAACAGAATCAGCTGAAGTACCCATCCACAGGAGCAGCTGCTGAAATTGCTCGTCCTCTTTCAGAAGCAGCTAAAAGCAGTACCTAAACATGTAGTAGCATGCCATTTCTCTGAGGAGGAGATGAAAAAACCCCAATTTTGAGGCGATGGGAYCCCGGCCGGGCTTTTGTTCTCCCCAGGGCGCAGCAGCGCTGCTCCTGAACCGGCCGCGTTTCCCCGACAGATGGCACTGCCTTTCTCTCGTACTTCGCCCAAAGTTTAAAAACATTTCGTTAAAAATAGCTGCCCCACATTCTTAATTGGCAATCCTTTTTCTGTTTATTGTTAGGCACAAATCAAACGCTGCTTAGCTCTTGGGCGAGCTCGATGCACAATACATAAAACCATAATGTGAAACACGCAGATTTTCTTATTCTGTTCTGTATCTGCTTGCTACAGCAGAAAACACTGAACAGTTTGTGGTTTGTCACTAACTTAGTTATGATAAAATGTTATTTTTTCCGTCATGAAGATAGAACCATTTTGTTTCGTCTTAAAACTTGCTGTGTTGCCTGCACAAMGCCCCTGTTTTCACATAAACGAAGCCAATGTTATTCCAGCATCTCTGGACTTCAGCTACAGAAATGGAAGGCATTTGACAATGCCCTGAAACTTTAAAGGCTTTAAACTCCTCTGTGCTGGCTGGTCTTTCTCACATGAGGGGATGGAGACCCCACGATGGGGCCTGGGGTACTGAGGGCTTGCAGCGTCCCTGGGCCAAGGGATGGGAGCACTGCAGGAAAGCTGGGAGCTGGGGCTGGGAGCACTGCAGGAAAGCTGGGAGCTGGYGCTGGGAGCACTGCAGGAAAGCTGGGAGCTGGGGCTGGGAGCACTGCAGGAAAGCTGGGAGCTGGYGCTGGGAGCACTGCAGGAAAGCTGGGAGCTGGGGCTGGGAGCACTGCAGGCTCCAGCACGTCCCTTCTCCTTCTCTGACCTGCCCTGGTCCCCAGGGTGATCCCCAGGCTGATCCTCCACAGCTCCTTACCAGGGTCTCCTGGTGCCAGCTGCGCTCCTGCAGGGAGCTGGAGGTGAGCCTCCCTCTGCTCTCTCCTCAGCCAGCAAATCATTCCTGTGGCCTCTTCTGGGACCCCTTTCCCTGCTGCCATTCCTTGGGCTGTGCTGAGCAAAGGAAGGCCAAATCTCTCCTTTACCAAAGGAAATGCTGATGGCCTGGCCCTCTCCTGGCCTGGCCCTCTCCTGGCCTGGCCTGCGCCTCGTCTCGCTTGCCGCGCTCGAGCTGCTCACGGCGAAGCAGAAGGAACACGTTTTGTTTTGTTTTGCTTTATTTCTTTGCCTGCTCCTGCACACGGACAGCTTGCCAGCCAGCTGCCCACGGTTCCAGCCCCTTCCACCTCCCCCCACAACGGTCACAAACCCAGTGGAGGTCCTGATCCACACAAGAGCTCTGTTTCCTACCGGGGCTCTCCCAGCTCTGCCCCCAAACACGTTTTGTGTGTGCTCCAAGGRGGTGGCACTGCTGGCCTTTTAGCACAGATGCATGGGAGAAATTCCTTCTGATATGCATTCACATGTCTCTCTCTCCAGTGACCTTTATTTGCCACCTCCTTGCCTATTTAGTTCATTTATTCGACCCTTCTGAAGTGGCTCGTAATATTCTCGTCATACTGGACAAGCCTCAATAATTGTATCAAATTCCAGTGGTATTGGCTGAATTTTTAAGCCCCTTCTCCTGTTTGCTAACATATTAAACAGTGCTGTACCTAACACAGTTCTTTGAGTCACCTCATTGTCAAAGCAGTTGAAAGCCTTTTCTTCTTCTTCTTCTTCTTCTTTTTGGTGATTTTTACTTCCCAAGTTGGTTTTGTTCCCTTTGTCACTTTTTGTGATGAAGGCTATCAGCTGTTTTTAGAAAGAGCAGTAGAACAATCAGATGTGCTTGCACTTGAGGCAGTTTACATTCTGAGCCTTATTTTCTTTTTAAAAACTCTGCACCATTCTCTCCCTTTTATATAATGAGGGTCTGGTTCTTTTCATACTCTATTTTTGTTTTAAGAGATTTGCTTGCCTGGTGGTAAGGTTTAGTAAGCTGCAAATTTCAAGGCTGGCTCAACATGTTTTTTAAAGCTAATACTCACATAGCAGCTTCCAGCAGCTGATGGTAATGAGCAAGGATGTAGGGGTTTTTAATTAGTTACTCCAATGATTCCTTGAAAATATTTGCGTGCACACAAGCCAGTTCTGGAGATCTGTTGCTCCTAAATGCAAATGTTGCAGCACTTACTGCCTTGATAACAGTCTTTAATATTGATTTTATTTTTCTTTTTTTATATGGGAGAATAGATGTGCTGAAATCGCAGCTTAAAATCCTCTTTGGAATACAGGTGTAAGTGAAATATTTGGGAACRTTGAAAACATCATCTTTAAATACTCATTTGTCTCTCCTTCAGTCCTCCTGCTTCTTGGCTCTGTGTCTCTCTCCATGTGCAGGTAAAAAGTGTTGCTTCTTTTCACAAGCAAACAGTCAAAAAAATTTTTTTTTTCCTAGACCTAATTTCTATCCTGCATTTTTTGAGACAGCAGCATGTGTGGTTTTGTTTTGGTTTCACCTGCTGGGGGTTCTTCTGCTTTGAAGATAACTGGTAAACAGCTGACCATGTCAACACAAACATTTATTTTCCCTTGACTTCTGTTTCCTCTTTGTGTCAAAATATTCATAGTCTAGTGAATGCATTATGATTTTGAGGCTTTCTGGTTATTAAGAACCTCTGGTGTTATTTCCTGCATCATGCCAGCCATGTGATTTCAGCCTCAGGTCCCAGACAAGCTGCAGTGCATCTTTTGTYAAGGCACTCATTCTTACTGGAAAGGCATCAGCTTCTTACATTGCTGCTCTCAAGCACTTAATTTTAACGTAATACTTTACTTTTTAAAACACCAGACTCTTTATTTTTTTTTTCCCAACCTGCATTTGCCTACCTTCTCTTTTTTAATTACTTACAGTTGTGCCTTTGCTGGCTAATTACAAATTCCCCTGGTGTCAGGACCTTCCCTCCCAGCAGCCCACTGACACTGTGGTGAATTATCCCTGCCCTTGTTTGGGGGTGCCTGGTGCAGTGTGTCYTGCACAGGTGAGGATTCCACAATTGCCAAGAATTGAATGACTCCTTTTGATTCCCTTGCAGCATCCCACAATCACCATTGTTAGAAAATTGGGTGCCAGGAGTGGACACAGCAGTGCTGGTCCCCTCAGTGAGACACACCTGTAATATCATGGCCTCCTGCATAATCATGCAAGGATTGCATTAACCTTAGCCCATAGATTGCATAGGGAATTCAGGGTAAATTGATTTTCTGAAGTCCTTTTCAGTGGCACTGCATTGCAGGATATGGTATTCTGTGTTGTTAGTGTGACCTACATTCTATCTCCTGACATATCTGACTTGGTGTCAGCCTGWATTAAAACCTTTTTAAAGATATTACTTCATTTTACAAGCTGATTCAAACAGCACATTAGAACTGACCAACCCCAATCTCTCCAATTGCTATTTGACCTTTTTTGGTTTTTAAATATACCTTTACAGTAGCCAGTTTAAAATATTTGGAGTATTTTCTTTCCTTGATATTTTCATAYATTCCTGTCRTGAATGTAGTCAAAAGGCATTTTTTAAAAAAACACTAGAAACACTGGAAATGCTACAAAATGCACCAATATTCAGCTATGATGTCCAACAGAAGTGCTTTTTCAGGTTTTAATATGTTTTACTGTTGCACATTTTTAGCAGTCTTGTTCTTTAACAGAATATAATGCAAAAACTTTCAGKAAATATGAATCCAAAATGTAAATGCAATTACTTTTTTTTACAGCCAAATATTTTGAGAAATGAAAAAAAAATTACATCAGCCTTGTTAAAAAAATATATTATATATATATTCTATATATTTTTTACCATTTATATTTTAATTCATTTATATTTATTTTATATATTTTAATTTTTAAAAATTTTAATGTATAGTTTTTAATTATATAATTTTAAAAATTATATTTTAAAAATTAATTTTTAATTTTTAATATATGTATGTATATATTATATATATATGTATTTATATATAAATATATATTTATATATAAATTTATATATGCTACCCATATACTGACTAGGCATTATGACCTCATTTTTCAACTTTTTTTTTTTTTATCACAACCTGTGGTAACTTCTCCAAAGGGTCATCTTAGCCCCAGTTCCTGATCCCAATGGTTCTGTGAATTTCTCTCTGCCTGCAGCTCCTTCATTTTATCTGGGTGAAAAGRTGATTTGACCACCTTTTACTCCACCTACTCTGGAGGTTGTATTTAAACCTTTTCCCTGACCACCTAAATTCAGAGGGCAGCCAAATCCTTTTTCTCTCCTCCTTCCCTCTACCACTGTAAGTCCCCTGCCACGAGCCACCATCAAAAATGGTTTACCCAGGCTTTTTTTTTTCTTTTTTTTAACCTTCTCTCAAGCCCACACTCTTTGAAAGAATTCCATAAAAATCTCTTTAACATTCCCACCAGAGAAGAGATTTTATCATCCATCCTGCAGAAGGGTTCGCTGGGGTTAGGCACAGCTTCTTTATTTTCTCAGAAGGAATTTGAATCCTGAGCAGTTCCCCATTCAGTACCTAATAAGTGATAGCACCCTTCACTTTTCCATCTCCATTTGGAAAAGCACAGGGTTATTTTCACACAGGTATTCATGTTTTTTTTTTTTTTTTTTTCCATTTGGAAAAGCACAGGGTTATTTTCACACAGGTATTCATGTTTTTTTTTTTTTTTTTTGATAGCTACCTGTCAATTGACAGATGAACTTTWGGATTAGTGAAGCCCTCAGAAGGAGAGGCACCCGCTCAACCTGTTCATTGTTTTTTTAATGACAACAGAAGAGCCTTGGCAAATCAGTGTTTCCTCGAGGAACGTCCAAATATCCACTGGCTCAAAAGATCAAAGCAAAGAGCGTGGGCAGGTTATGTGGGACTCTGTTCTTGCATAATTATTGGCAGCTTTTCTGGGTCTCTGTCACCTGCACAGGCTCTGTGCACCAGACAAGGACCTGCTTGCTCAATCCTGTAAGCAAGAATTAAGGGGAATAATTCCTACTTAGCAGATTCCAGATCCCAGTGAAGTCACCTCAATTACTGGCTGTGAAATTGATTACTGGCTGTTGTATCAAAGCCCTCTCTTTTATTTTTAATAAAATTTGTTTCACCGGGGGAAAAAGTAAGAAAAACAAGGCAGTTTGCAATGATCACATGGGGTTTGTGAGAGCCAGGCTGGGCAGGGACTGAGGTGGCCACAGGCTGTGACATCCTGGCTGGGATTTTTTCAATCCACAGCAAACTGTGACTGCACAGTGTTTTTTCTTAGTGAAGAAATGCCTCAAACCACTGTGGGTTGAGGAGGAASAGCAGAGTTTGCCAGGACAAAGCAGAGGCTGAGGAGGAGCCCAGCTCCTGACACAGAAACTCTCCAGAGGTGCAGCTGCCTCAAGAAGTGTTTTATGAAAATATTGGGCTGCTCAGCCTAAACATATCTTTTTTTTTTTTAATTTTCTTTCAGAAGAGAAGAAGTGCTGTGCTGACCATGCATGAGGAAGCCASTCTAGTTGCTAATGGATACAGGATAAAGTGTGAGGTGATATTTGTTCAGCTGAGTCACTTGCAGCCAGAGGTAAGTGACAGTTCTGGGAAGCAATAAGCTGTCATGTAGTGTTTCTTAAATGCATGGATTTTCTGAAACCCTGTTCCAGGGGTCAGTAGCAGAGCAGATGCAATTGTCTGCTGTAACACAGAGACCTCGAGAGTCAACTCTGCATTTCCCTTTATTTTCATTCCCCTGAAGTGGTAAACTTTGAGAATTTRCCCCCAGAGCAAAGGAGCTTTCACTAGATGTTGGGGATAAAAACTGCCTGTTTATTTTGGAAATTATCTTCTATATTATTGTGTTTTATTCCACCTGTTTACTTTATCGTTTTGTTACACATGATTCCTTGAGAAACCAGTCTGCTTATTACTACTACCATTTGTTYGACAATAATATTTTAATTTTTATTTGGATTTTTGTCCCAGTGGTGTACTTGCTAAGTACAATTTACTCACAATCAAGGCTGCTCAAATCAAACTGTCAAAATCTATGCTAGGCACAATTCTAACGTGCCCTCATCTTGCATCTTGTATTTGGTTGATTTTTGTGTTTCAGAGGGGTCGAACTAGGGAGGTATAAGGAAATACAACAGAGAGAGAGAGAATAAATAATCCAGACCCTTCAGAGGATCCACTAAAGGGAAAAAGACAGAGATGTGCACAATAATGAGTGTCATGGAGAAAGTGATTAGGGAGTGACTAATGCATTGTTTCTGACAATACAGGACCTAAGGGGGTTCCAGTGTTATCATCACACAGGGAATTTAAAGCAAACTTTTGTCATGCAGGGCATAATTATTTTGTGGYACTCGTTGCACAGGATGTTACAAGTTCAGGAAAATCAGATATATTACTGAGGATAGGTCCATGGGGGACTATTAACATGATGGTACAGTGGCAAGCTGCAGTTCCAAGTGCCCTAAGCAGCTGATTGCTGGAAGCTGAGAGGGTGTGCACAGGGATGTCATTGTCATACTTTCTTTCTGAAAAATCTCTTTTCTAAGATTTCTTCTCCTGAGAAGCTGAGAGGCCTCAGAGAAAAATGAAAACAATTATTATCTGATTTGCTTCTCCTGTGTTTTGCTGCTTTGGAATGTGGTTTGGACATTGTTACCAACTGGTCATTGTTCGATTGGTTTTCATGTGAATTGTTTTATCTTAAATGACAATCACAGCCAGCCTGTGTCAGGGCTCTGGAGAGTCACAAGTTTTTCATTAGTATCTTGTTAAGCCTTCTGTAAGTATCCTTTCTCTACTTCTTTAGTATAGTTTTTTAATATAATATGAATATAAATATAATAATATAATATATAATAATAATTAAATATATAAAATATGTATTTAAAATAAAATATAATATAATATAATATAATATAATATAATATAATATAATATATGTTATATGTAATATGTAATATAATATAATATAATTTTATTATATTATTATATAATATAATTATATATATTAATTATGTGATGGAATAATTATACATATTCCATCACATTATATAATATAATATCATATAATGTCACGTCATATCATAATAAATTGACCTTCTGAAAACATAAAATCAAATTCATCATTTCCTTCCTGCCACGGAAGACCCCAAAAATACCACACAGGGATTTCTGATTTGTCCTGTTTCTTTTTCTTGTCCTCTAAGAATCTCCTCCTAAGAGCCCAAAGACAGGAGGCCAGGCAAGGATGGGTTTGAGTCTGACCCTGGGGTTGTGCTCATGTACACAGCTAGCTAGCCAAAGGGATCAGAGGCAGCAAAGGAGACACAGGAACTCAGGATGTGCTCACTGAATCAATGCCATGGTCTGGTGGGGGTTTTAGTAGCCAGYTAAATGCCAAATCCACTCCAGCTTCCTGCAGTACCTCAGCAACACCAGTACACACCAGCAACGAGGTGAGTGGTGCCCTGCTGGGAGGTGTTTTCCAGTGTGCCTGTAACCATGGTCTCCTCCATCCAGGCTGTAGGACTTCACAGATTCTGTGGGAGCATCCCCTCTACTCTCAGAGCCAGTTTGTCCACTGAAGGAAACCAGGCTGTGCAGAGAACAGCATCCAGCTGCACAGCTCAGCTGTGCCAGGGGCACTCAGAGGAGGATGAGGATGTACTGTGAAGCATAAATAGGTGTTTGGCAGGGCACATCCATGTTTTGAAATGCTGCAGGAAATATCACCATGATATTTCCTGAAAAATCCCTTCGCCAGGATTTCCTCTCCTGGGAAGCTGAGAAGCCTCAGAGATAAAGGAAAACAATAATTATCTCATTTGCTTCTCCTGTGTTTGCTGTTTGGAATGTGGCTGGAGATTGTTTATCCAACAGGTGGTTGTTTGATTGGTTTAATGTGAATTGTTTTGACTTAAAGACCAATCACCATCAGCTGTGTCAGGACTCTGGAAGCAGTCATGAGTTTTCATTATCACTCTTTGTAACCTGTCTGTATCCCTTCTCTATTCTTTAGTATAATTTTAGTATAGCATTCTTTAATATAATATAAGTACATAAAATAATAAATCAGCCTTCTAAGAACATAGAGTCAGATTCCCAATTCCTCCTTCGTCCTGGGGACCCAGAAAATACCACACTGAAGTAAAACAACAATATGATAGCCAGACACTGCAAGGCCTCCTGGAGGAGGTAAATATGAAATATCTCCCCTTGAGTCATGAACAAGGATTCAGGAAGGATTGTGTATGGAGAAGTGATCAGCATGGAAAGGAAGAAATCCAGTGGGTGAAATGCCTAAAATCTGGTTTAAAGCTTCTTTGTAACATTGAGAAGCATTAAGAAAGAGAGGATGCTTTCAATATAAGATGTAGCATGGTAACAGCAGCAAGGCAAAAATYCAGAGCAAATTCTATGTGATGTGGTGAAATGAAGGAAGGAAGTTAGGAGAGGGCAATGGAGGGATTCAGGAGGGATTGTGTTCACAGCAGGCACAGCTGTCTGTCTGTTTACAGACTGGCCCAGGAAATGGGAGTGAGAAGCTGCTGGAACACAAGGAGTGATGGAGGCAGCCTATATATCCATGTCTGGGGCTAAAAGACAAAGGGAGAAGCTTGGAGTATCAACAGAGATGGCAAATGGCAGAGCAAAGCTTTATAAAGCTTCAAGAATACTTTCAATCCCTGCCCTGGTGGAAAGTGGGTGTCTGGGCAGCACCACTCTGAGAAAGGAACCCATGGACCTTTCTGTGTYTTCTGAGGTGGGGGGAATTGTGTTTTCCTTTGTGAGGTCAGCAGTGAACAGTAAACTCAGAAATGCCCCAGAAGTGCCAGGTTTCTGAAAGATTTGCTCCAGTGTCAGTCAGAACAGGACAGGGTTTCTCATCCCTTCCTCACTAAGGAGGGAGCACAGCTCTCTGCCCTGGCTCTGTCTAGAGACACAGACTTTCTCCTCAGAAAATGAGAAGGCATTTTTTCTGCTGAGACACTTAACACCATGGCATAAATTCATCTCTCACTCACAAACTAAATTCAGCAGACACACATAACAGGTCCCAGGTGYGCAAGTATCAGGTGTAGGAAAGACTTGTCAAATTCTTTTGCTTTGGCAAGAATTGATGGGTYGAACTTGTTTGTCCTTTTACTTTTGTGATTGTTAAATAGAATCACAGGCTCATAGGCTGGTTTGGGTTTGAAGGGACATTTGGGATCACCTAGTTCCTCTTGTCAGGGGCAGCTCCCACTGTCCCAGGTTTCTCAGAGCCCCATCCAGCCTGGCCTTGAGCACTTCCAGGGATGGGGCAGCCACAACCTCTCTAGGGAACACACTTAATTGTCTCACTGCRCTCATAGTGAAGAAACAGTTTTTGCCAAATTTATTTGCCTTACAAAATAAAAAAAAGCAAATATTAAATTGGTACCTTTATTTAAAAATGAGCAGCTCAGGTTAATATATCTGTACAATTCATTTCTATATTAATGGTCACATATTTATGTTTTGTAAATCTCATTACTCTGTGTTGAGCTAAGTATATCTTGAAAGTATATATTCTAAGTATATTGAAAGTCATTGAGCTACAGGAAAWTCTGAGAGGGGGTTTGAGTGCTGTAAAAAACCTGTGGAATACCCTTCTTCAACCATGGTTCTACCAGAAGTGTCAGATAGAACATGATTGCAACAGTTTCACTTCAAAATCTTCTAAATGCATATGAAAATCAAGACAATGYCATCTGCAATATATTCCATCTTGTGCAGAAACAAATACCTACGTGCATTTAAATCATAGAAAAGAGCATGACTTTAATATTAGATTTCTGTAATCACAATTGTGAAAGCCCTTTTGTACATAAACATAATAATAATGGCTGAGATTCCTCCCCAYAAAGCAGAGTTTCTCTCAAATCCTCTGTTCATTCCTGTAAAAGCAGAGTCAATGTGTAACAGCTGTCTGTATATGCATCTCTGAGCTGAAATTAGCACCTTGTATCACTGTATTTCATTTTAAAAGGACTTTCCAACAACCTATCAGCTATTTAAAGAATGCACAGTGCAGTTGTAATGATACAGGTTGCTTATTTATTTAACTTGAAAGCCTCTCTCAGCTCCCTGTATCTATTTCTATATGTAGGAATTATGAGACCTTGAATAATGAACGTGTTATTTAAATTGTGCTGTGACACTACATAATGCTGAGAAGTCATTTTACACAGTTCACTATTCTCACAGTCAATGGTGCTTGACTTGATTGCCAGTGCCTCATAGCTAGAGTAGATCTGGGCAATGTTTTAAATTTGTTGAAAATCAGTTAGACAAAATTGTCTTGAATGAAATAGAGCAGGCTGGAGAGCTTATTCCTTCTGATAGTCTCCTAAATGAGTCTTAATTGTCATGCTTAAAATTTCCATCATAAAATACATTTTTTATTAAAAAAAAAAAAAGAAATAAAAGCGTAAAGGAGGCTGAATGTTCTAGCTGGTCTCTGCAGAACAATAGTGGAGGAGGCAAACTCAGCCTGACATCCTGCCTTAGGTTTCTAAACCACAATTCAGGACAACCATGGTTAAYGAAATATTGTGCCCACAATTTTTCCATCACAAATAAGGGAAAGGTGAGCAGAGCTAAATTCTTTCTGTGCATCTTCACAGTGCTGGGATCCAGCAAGTGCCCTGGTACAGCTCCAATCTGCCTCCCAAAACTGCTTTTACCCTCCACTATTGATTTGTTCAGCAATGCTAGTTTGGCTTTCCCAGCAACCACCATGTGCATTCTCATGATGCATCTGAGTAAGAAATGTTTTGCTAGGACAGCACATCACATCCTGTGTGATAAAGCACTAAGGGGTTCACTTCCAGCTTCTGGGAGCCTGGGAAAGGCAGATTTTAACTGGTGGAGGGGGAGAAGGCTTTCCTGTGAGCAGCAGCACCACTGGTTTGCCAGAGCTGGTGTGCTCCTTGTCACCTGGGAGTGGGCATGGCCATGGGCATGTCAGAGTAGAGCAGAGGAGAAAAACTCTACAAAGTTCTGTAAGACTTACTTGAAAGGCAGCTCTGAAACACAGCCTTGCTCAGATCAAGACAGGATCACACTGAAATGTCACTAAAAAATGAGATTGCCTTTGGAGTGTGCCTGAATGCTCTGGGATGCAATCAGAATTTCTCTTGGGAATGGTTTGACCCAGTGTCCACGTAGGTTTTGAGGTTTCACAGCTGTATCTGGGGGCTCACAGCTGTGCTGTGGGTCAGGGCTGGCTGCAGCCATGTGTCACAATCCATCCTCACGGACGGGTTTCGTGATGGTTCGTGGATTTGATCTCAGGGTGCAAAAAGAACCYACARYGTACAGGGGGTTTGCAGTAATAATCYAAACAAATGCACCTTTATTGKATGACCACAGCAAAATYCAATAGAGGGATTAAGGGAGAGAAAAAGATAGAGAAAGAGAGAGAAAAGAGAGAGAAAGAGGGGGTTATAGCTACCAAACGTAGAGATGAAGTCCTTTGGTCCAGTCCAGTCGAGGATCTGCCTGTTACGTCGGGGAGATCTCAAAATCTCTCACTAACTCAGAGGTTTTTCCATTGTTGAAAATTGTGAGGGGGGGGAACAGATACAATAGGGAATAGATGTAACAGGTAGTTCATGCTCTCAGCAGTAAGTGAGAGCCATTTCTTCTTGGTCCAGCAGTCCACAACCTGCAGGCAAACATCTTGCTTTGGTCAGCTTGGTCCCCCACACCACGCGCCTCCCCCGGCTGGGGGTTTCAGTCCCAGTCCTTGGAGGAGCAGAGGGGCCTTTTCACATGGGGGTTCCATGTCTCAGTCCTTGGATGAGAGAGGGCCTTTTCACATGGGTGTTCCATGTCTCAGTCCTTGATGGAGAGGGGCCTTTCCACATGGGGGTTCCATGTCTCAGTCCTTGATGGAAGAGGGGCCTTTTCACAATGGGGGTTCCATGTCTCAGTCCTTGATGGAGAGGGGCCTTTTCACATGGGGGTTCCATGTCTCAGTCCTTTGGGAGGACACAGGGGCCTTTTCACATGGGGGTCCATGTCTCAGTCCTTGGGAGGAGGAGAGGGGCCTTTTCACATGGGGGATTCATGTCTTAAGTCCTTGGAAGGAGCAGAGGGGCCTTTTCACATGGGGGTTCCATGTCTCAGTCCTTGATGGAGAAGGGGCCTTTTCACATGGGGTTCCATGTCTCAGTCCTTGGGAGGAGCAGAGGGGCCTTTTCACATGGGGGTTCCATGTCTCAGTCCTTGATGGAGGGGGCCTTTTCACAGGGGGTTGCAATGTTTCAGTCCTTGATTGAGAAGCTCCTTACATCTCAGTCTGTCTGTCACAGTGGTTGTAAAACAGGTGAGGGTCTCCTGTGGGAGACCACCCAGAACTCAGGAGAAGTCCAGCCAGGCCGAGAGGTGGGACAGCTCCCAAGGCTGTTGTTGCAAACAGGGCACAGTCCTCCTTCTTCTTCTCATTGGGCTCAGTGTAGCACACAGCAAACAACACCTGTCAAAACAATAATTCAGCACTGTGCTCTCAGGTCTCGGGGCCTTTGGCATGTGGAACTTTCTGCTACAAAGCCAGAGGTTTTCAGACAGGGGGGTCTTCTTTTCGGTGGTGTCCCCAYTGACGATCGTGAGGCAGATGAGGGATATTTCAGACAGACTCTCACACCATGTCACCACTCTTGCTTGCACCTACATGTCTTCTTCTTTCTCAGGCACCTGGAAGAGGCATTGCTTGTAGAGGGGTTTGATACCCTCCTCTTTGCTWATCCATTCTCTTTGTTACATGAACCATAGATAATCCATGTGTTTTCTTCCCCACACCTTTTTGATCAATTTAACTATCTAATGAGGTCTAAACAAGATGAAAGAAAGGAATCTTTATTTCAAAGTACTAGAGTTCTTGTGACATGGATTTGAAGCAGTTTATGATCAAATAGTGTTTTTTAATTTGTCCTGATTCATGTGAAAGTAATTTGAAWCCACATTAGTATTCTATGAACTGATCATTAACACTTTTCAACTGATTTAGTAAACATATATTGCTTCCAAAATAAATAGAAACAGGAAAGGAGTACAGTTAGTGTAGCTGAAGCATGAAAACATACACATTAACATGCAAGGCAAAACTCCAGTGTTGAAARGGGGCAGCACATTAAGGTTATTTTTCTGGCCATGTTTTCACATCTCCAGAGGATCCTTAAAAACAATGCAATGAACATCCTAAAGTACATCTTTTAATAACTGTGCTTTGTACTTCACTACAAAATGGTGAACTGGGTGTGYTAAATTAATTGTCCCAGCTCCCCTGAAAATATTGGGTGGTCAGGAGAAGATGCCATGGTGAAGATAAAGAACACATCCTCCAAGGGGCTTGGCTCTGAGATAAGCCCATCAATATTTGCACAGCCCTTTGGGCATATAAGGCTTCTCTAGGGGCAGAGTCTCTCTGTGTCCCAGAGGAAACCCAGGCCAGCTCTGACCCACAGGCCATGAAGTGACAAATTGCTGTGTCCAAACCCACCAGGCTTCCTCAAAGCTTGAGGCTGTCAGTGCTGGGCTGGTGCAGCTCTGAGCTGTGCTGGCCCCTGTGCTGAGGCTGTGGCAAGCAGGTGGAGGGGCTTTGGCTCTGGCCTCTGCTGAGAAACACACAGCCCTCCAGCAGAGTGGAATTTATTCCTCTTGCATCATCTGCTGCTGAGTTTCACCTGAAATAGAGGTAAGGYTCCTTGGAAATGGGCTCTTCGCTCAGAAGCTGAATTTTTACCTCACAGTGATGCCCTGTGCAGGCTGCCCTAGAGCAGGGGCTGGGCAGAGCTACAGAATAAAGCAGGGATTGATCCCAAGCATCTCCTCCATGGATCCACCTTGGGCAGCACCAGAGCCCAGCCAGGGCTGCACCCAAGATGAACCAAAATGGCCCCAAAATGCACGAGCGCTCCCGGGGTCTCTCCCTGGCATCAGTTCTGCTCCATTTGCATCTTGCACTTCATTGTCCCATTCCAGCTTTAGCCCCTGCAGTCCCACCCTGCTTGTTTTTCTCTCTGCAGCCCACGGGGTTTGTGCTCTGGGGCTGAGATTTGGATCATTTGTCCTTGGTGCCCAGCTGGAGCAGGAATTGTTTTGTCTCCCTGCTCTGTGCACAGAGCTCAGCATCCCTGAATGTGGAGCTCAGACCCACCCACTAAAGCAGCACAGAATGTGAAAAACAGAACAGCTGAACCCTGAGGCATCAATAGACATTGAGAAGGAGGGAACCCTCCACTTCTTCCTTAAAAAAAAAAAAGGTAAGGGCCCATTTTGAAAGATTTGTCCAGTGAGCTCACCTAACACATTCTGCTCTACCTGTGAGCTACCTACAAGACTATTGAACTCAACAATCCTCCTAGGGCTGAGGCATTAGGAAAATGCTGAGTTTCCCAGCCCTGCTAACAGCACGAGGCTTTTGAGTGTTTCCAAACCAGAGGCACATAGCAAACTAACAGAATATAGGTGCCTCTTGCTTTGCTGACTTGAGCTCTGTTTCTTGCAAGCTCAGTCTAGGTTCTTTTTGTAGAGCTAGGTGCAGGTGATTTGCTGAAATCTGTGTGAACTGATCCTTTGGATAAAGCTGGGAATGGAGCACCTGTCCCCARTGCCTTGGGCAATTTGGTGAGTGAGGAGTGTTTATTGCTGGGAAGGAGTATTTTGAGCTTCAGCTTGTACTACTTGGGCATCATCTCTCTCTGKAAGCTCCATAATAATTCTTCTGTGAAAGCTGGAGAGGTATTTGGTGCCATGCAGCTCTCWGGCAACTCAGAAGGGAGAAGGACATCATACTTGTATTTCCAAGACTTGTGGGGTGGTCCCATGCTGCTGAAATGGAGCCTTTGTCCAGGAGGMTTCAGGAGGGATGCTGACAGCAGCTGATGAATGTTTGGCACAGCTCAAGGACAGAAGAGGTGACCAAGGTGACAATCTCCTTCCCACCTGGCTGGGGCCAGCAGCTCCAGTGCTCCAGGACAGGCAGCTCCTCCTTGGCTTTGGATTCATCTGGACATGAAAGGTACTGAGAAGATTTGAATTCAACCTCATAGCTCATGCTGGGAGAATGATMCAGCCTAGATCTGCTTCTACTTACACTGTTCTGCTGTAATAGCTTCTAAAAGATCTTGTAGGAGTGTGGTAAATACCTGCAGGGCCACACATTGGTCTGTTTAGCAAATCTCTCAGGGTCAGCCTTGTCACAGTGAGGTGCATTCCATATTTTTCCTTTCTGCTCTGGTGCATCACTGCCAGTGGAGTATTCCCTTGCCAGAGAAACCAAGCACCTTCTTTTGAAATCTTAAATTCTGGTTCCAGGTTAAAGCAAAGATTTTTGCAAATGCTGCAAACACTATTGCTGACTGGCAGCTATGTCTCAGCTGCACATATGGAAAGATGGAAATTTTTAGTGAAGAGGCATAAAGTGCTTCTTGAAGCAGAGATGTGAGTTCATATCAAATGCAATGTATGCAGGGTTTTTTTGTTTGTTTGGTTGGTTTTTTTTGCACTGCATTATAGGAAAAGGTTCATTATAGATTATAAATAGTAATGATATGGACCACACTCTTGTGAGTTTAGTTCTAACTGGAAATGCACTGAGCCACCAAAAATAATGCACCCCAGCCAGCTTCCTTGGGACTGTGGTTGTCTTCTCCATAAGTGCATCTTTAACCAACAGCATATAAAAAGAGCAATGATGACATCCAGAGGACAGATAGTTTAATCATAGGTACTGTAGGTATCCCCAGRAAATTTCCTGGGGATATATCTCTCACCTATTTTTTCTGTTTAAAGTCTGTTCCTATTAAATCAGTTATTGACAGCCTGCTGAGCTCCTTTAAATCATAGTTTTMTATGAAACTGACCTTGTAAAGTTGAGTGATCCACCCCCAGTGCAAAAATTACATGTATATGATAAACTTTTATTAGCTTCATAATTTTTTGTGTGCATTATCATTCTGTGTTATCTCCCAGTCCACCTGCAATGTGAAGCACTGCTTTAAGCTGCTGGAAAACTTCAGGTTAATAGCTGTCTGGCTTACTTCACCTGTGAGGGCTCCTACTGTGGAACCTCTCCCTCTATGTAGGTTTTTATCTAATCTGTCTTAGTAACCTTCCATACTCTGCCTTGGCAGGTTGTTTTTGCTTTTTTTTTTTTTTTTTTTTTMTTTCAATTTTGTTTGCAAGTGCAAGAATATTGGCCAGGTGCACCATATGTGGAAGCCACTGCACAAAAAACCTCTGAGTTCTGCAGAAATATCCAGGGATGGGTGTCTATTTTACTCTCAAATTTGAAGGAGATCCATTACCAACGAGAGTCTAAGAGCATCTCCACAATCAGAATTTAATTGAAGCGTGTTACCTATAATAGGTTCAGATATTTGTGTTCTTCAGCATTTTATAAATGCACAAACAGATGGGCTATGACCAGGAAGCAGTGGAGAACAGACTGGCATAAAGCAGGTTGGCTCTCTGACAAGAGCAGGTACAGCTGTGGGATGTATTTTATTCAGCATGCCCACCTACTGTATCAGCAGCCTGCCCTACCAGCAGTTCCACTACCACTGACTTAATGAAGAGTAGAAGTAAGCATGAATCCAGACTTTCCATGGATCACAATATCTGAGAACCCAGAAGGATCAACATGAATGAAATCAAGCCAAGTAATTTTTTTTTTTTCCTTGCACCTTTACGTGCAAGAGATAACAAAAGCATTGGAAATTTGAAGAGGGGAAAAAAAAACCCCACAAAATGTAATCRGTTTGTAGTATGTACAAATGTTCCCCTTCTGGTCTTTCTTTGTTTGMTTGGTTTTTTGTTTTTTTTAATTAAAGGAGGAAAATGTTAGGAAGCAGCAGCTTATAGCTTAAATCACCCCAATTGTGCCAYGGGACAAGATGAAGTGCTGGCTGAGGAGGTTTCTGTTAGTAAAAGACAATTTATGTGGGTGATATAAGGGCCAGTTCTTAAAGGTTTCATACAAGTGAGCAAAGGGTGTTTTTGCTCCCATTTGTGCCAATCCRTGCAAGCCCCATAGGGAAAAACACTTCTGTGGCTGAAGAGGTCGTGGAAAAGAATCCTTGATCTGAACATTCCCATTCCTTAGCTGGGAATGTGCTATTTGCTGTTTTATGCATTTAAAAGAGGTGCCTCTCTTTGTCTTTTGACATTCCTTATACATGAATAATCTCCTATTTAGGTTTATTGTATCTCTTTATCTCTGTTTCTATATCTATCTAACATCKTATACTCTAACCTACAGTAACCCACAAAGGGAATTTGGAAAAACAACAACCCATAATTATTTTATATGGTGATTGCCTGACTTGAAATATTGAGGTAATTATCAGGTTAAATTCCTATGATCCCTGCAATTTCTATGAAACCTGGAGATGTCAGTACCTGAGCTCTGGCATATATCTTAAAGTACAATTATACCACCTCAACCTAAGGTCGTAATTAAAGATGTAACAAAGCTAAGTGGAAAAGGGCTGCATGATTTGAATTAAAAGCAGAACAAGCCCCACAATTGTAGAGGGTGAAAAATGAAGTGAGCTGGCCATAAACTCCACCCTTCAGGGGCCACAGGCTCTGTTTGATGCAGCTGGACACAGGCAAAGGGGAAGCCAGGGGTGTGGGACCAGGAAAGAACCCTAGGAGCACTTGCTWTGGAAAGGGAATGGCTTCTTCCAGAGTGCAGGAAAGACTTGGGAAAAGCCTGGAATGAGAGGGGGTTTTATAAATACAGCTCTGCTGGGACTTTGGTTTGGGAGGTGAAGCTTTGGTCTCCAAAGTGAGGCTATGGAATGTGTTGGCATAAATTACCTTTATTTGTACCTGGATTTCTAAGAAAAACTTAAAAACCCAGCTAAAAAGGATTTTGAAGAGTTCTGATGAGCAGGAGAAAATGCAGCCTGGCCTATATGTGTATGTGTACCTCTGTGTGTACACATGTATGTGGAGTGCTGCTTCCATCAGGAAACCTGGAACACTGGTGGGGTTTTAATGAATATTCCACTGCCTTATTTCAAGGGCTCTTAAAATGAGAGCAGTGGAAGCATCAGGGTTCAAATGGCAGAGGCAWGACTGGAGGGCCACTTCAGGAGAGCCAAACAAAGGGSTGCTGCTCAGGAATTCAGTRTCCAGAGCACTTGTGCTGGCTGAGCTGTACATGCCACACATCTTGCATACATCTTGGTCTCTTGAAGMTTTTCTTTTCTCTCATTCTCTTGTCCAAGGTTCCCATTTAACCTTTGAGGCAGTTTTGAATGTATCCCTTCACAAATCGCAGTCCAGCAGCACTGACCTCAGGCAGCTCTTTAGTGTTTTTGACTCCCTTCTCACACTGCTCCTCCTCAGGCTTCTGCTGGTCATTCTCATTTCTCTCCTGATGATTTTGTCACTTCTCTTCAATGTAAAACTCAGGGGATCTCTGAGACTGCACACTGCAACTGTGTTTGTGATGTTGGGGCCTCTGCCTGATGCTGCACTTCGCTTCATTTACCTTTCTCATTTCATTGCTTTCCCAGCTTCCAGCAGCCCCCTGCGACTACTGTAGGGCTGACATAGTGTCCATCAGCTCCTGTCCCCTCCAGCCTCCACCAAAATATGGTACCTTTCATGTTGGTGACTCCCTCAAACACACTAAATCCTCCMTGTCCTCTGGGATTTTTTTCTGTTTGGTTTTAAATGTCCCCTAGCTGTTCTGATGCTGCAAAAACACCTCTGGACCTACCGATCCTTCACAAGCTTTTTAAAACCCTTCTCTGGTATTTCTTCTGTCAGCATTTTTACAGCATTTCAAGACTCGTTGGTGTCACAAAAGTGAAGAATATTTCACAGTGGTGAGGGTAAAATACTACAGTCAGTTCCATACAGGRTTAGTTCTGAGAAGTCACTTAAGCAAAGTGTGATGTTGAAGGAAGGGATAAGTGATAGCTCAAGGAGATTTGTCCAGAAAAAAAAAAATGTACCTAAGCTGTACCTCAATGTTTATTTTATTTTTTTCAGATGACTGGGAGAAAATAAGCTTTATGTAAACAAATAAACAGGGGGAAAAAAAAAGAAAACAAAAAAGGAAAGAAAAAGCTGTAGTCCTGACAGCTCCTGAGGTACAGGAATGGTCCCATCCAATACTTGCCAGAAGGGACCCTTGTCTCTTTTCTGAAGCTGTTTCCCTCTGCCAACTGCTCCCACAGCCCATCACACTGAAAATCTGCAGTGCTAYAAGTATTGTTCCTGAAGAGAGTTCAGTGAAATGGTTCAGGAAAGCTTCTTGATTAAAGGGCTCCAGCACAGGAACAGCATTATTTGAGACCTGCATTATTGTCCTAACTACAACAACAAGCACAAGTCTGCCCTCAGATCTCCATAGGTGATGTTTGCAGGGAAAGCAGGTGGTGAGCTGGCAGATTTGGCTGAGGAAAGCACTCAGGCACCCTATGGAAGAGAGCAAAATAAAATCTTCAGAGGAGACGAAAATCTTAAAATCTAAATCTTAAAATCTAAATCTTAAAATCTAAATCTTAAAATAAAATCTTAAGAGGAGATGCTCTTCAGCACCAGGGCACAGCAGACAGGAGAATTTGTTGGGATCAGCACTGCACTGTCTGGTTCTGGGTGAGTAGTAAGTGGAATATTAGGGAATATTTTATTTCAATTCCCTGGGTGAGTAGTAAGTGGAATATTAGGGAATATTATATTTCAATTCCCTGGGTGAGTAGTAAGTGGGAATATTAGGGAATATTATATTTCAATTCCCTGGGTGAGTAGTAAGTGGAATATTAGGGAATATTATATTTAGGGTGGCCTGTTAAGGACTGTCTCAAGTTCAGAGCAGAAAAAAAAAAACCAAAAAAGATGCCAACTGATCTTTGGGAAGATTTCGATGTGTGCAAGCAGAAGGGACKGGAGCAGAGAAGGTGAAAGTGAAGCCACAGGTTTTGTTCAAAGAGAGTAAAAGAGATGAGTTCAAATTAAGCAGYGAAGGGTTTTCATGAGGCAGTGTGCTTGTAGTGGGGAAGATAACATTTTAGGTGCTGTCATGGAGTGAACAGAAGAAGGATGTGAGTGAGCAGATAAGAAGGAAACTGGAACAGCAGTTACTGTTTCCTTATCCTCCTTTTGGCTTTTGAATGAACGGGTTGAAAGCAAGAGTCAGAGAAAATTCTGTAGCACTTGAAGTGCTCTGCAGCATCCCTGCTAGACAGAGCACTCTGCTGCTGGGAAGGATTCTGGGGAATAACATCATTTTTGGTAGTGCTCAGACCTGGACATGAGAGTAATATCTCTGACTCCAGCACAGGCTGCTGTGGAGGGAGATTAATGCCAGGATTCATGGCCAATTCTCTTRTTTATTTTGTGTCAATCTGCTTTCAAAATAAAGCCTATGCCAGTTATTTCTCTTGGAAGGGAAAGAGAGAGAGCTGATATGAAACAGAGATAAAATCTGGAGCATAATTAAACTGGCATTTTTCATATCTTTGTCGTTGTCTTCTTTCTCTGCCCTCTCATGCTTCTGTGTCTTGTTCTCTCTAAAGCTATTGCAYGAGGGATGGATGCTGAAGGAAAAGCAGCTGGGTTTGATGCCAGATAGGTACTCCAGGTTTTATCTGACACATGGCAAGATGCATTCAGACATTTTTGTTGTGCATCTGATTATGTMAGGCGTTTTGTGAGTAGCCCATCCTACAAAGACATTGTGTTACTGTAATTGTCACATCTTCACAGCAATTTTCAATTCAGTTTCCTCACACTTCCAGCAATAAATACCTAAAACAGTTGTGATTAAAACTGAGAGTGCAGTGGCTTTGGCTTGGCTTTGAAGAAGGCTTTGAGAGTGGAAAGCCTCCTTCCACATTCCTTGGGTTCCTGTAAAAGAACATGTATGCYCTGCGTTAGCACATAGAACTAACTTTGGGAATATAAAGACTTATACAAACAACCTCCAAATCTGTCATTACATGAGGCAGTGGCATCTTTACTGACCCCATCTGATGCAGAATCTGTTTGTCTTACTATTGGATGTAGGTACTCACCTGGCAGTCCCTCCTGGCTCTTCACCTGTCCTGCTGTGTCACACAAACTCAGCCCTGCCCCAGCCCTCACACCTTCTGAGAGGCTGTGCTGCCCTGCCACWGTGACAGCAACAGAAACATCKCTGCTGGCCATGGCTGGAGCATGGYATGTGCAAAACAGAGCTGCTGGYGAGCAGCATATTGATCMGTTTGAATGCTTGTTCTCATGGCTGCTGTGTGCTTCCTCTTGCCTTTGTGCTTGGGTTTGCCTTTCACCTCCCCAGTGCTGTGCAATGGGTCCCATGGGGTGATAGGAAATGCTTTTCTGCTCTCTTTCAAGCACTCACAGCACTCCCTGCATGAGGCAGGGCATGTGGGYCTGGGCTTGTCCCTTGCTGAAGCTCCTCCAGGGATTTTGGCACCAATCCTGGAGCTGATAACATTTGCCATGTGCTGCACAGGAGCTCAGCACAAAGGTTGCAGGTGTAGTGTAGGTGTTGTGGRTGTCATTTGCCTCCTCTGCTAAAGTGACTTGTGTTTTGGAGGGCGTTCCTCTGGGCTGCTGTGGCTCCCAGCCCTCTCCAGTAACATCAGAGATGTGGTGAAAGTGAAGAGTGCACCAAAAGGAAGCAGGCACTGAGTTCTGTCACCTGCTATGAGCCCAAAAAAGGGACCACAGGACCAGAGATGGAAGGAGCAATGAGACATATTTGGGGGCGAGATGGGAGCAAGCAGAAGACTTGGGAGACAGAAACAGCAAGAAAGGAGGTGTGGGACAGCAGGATGGTGTTGGAGAGCAGGATGGGTGTGGAGAGCAGGATGGTGTGGGACAGCAGGATGGTTGTTGGTTACAGCAGGATGGTGTGGGACAGCAGGATGGTGCTGGGACAACCAGTGATGAAATGGTGTGGGACAACAGGATGGTGATGGGACAACAGGATGGTGTGGTGGAGCAACCTCCTGAAATCTGCCCCCAGATAAATACAAAAACCTGGGGAAAAGTTAGCTTGGTTAGCAAAGCAGCAAGTATGCAGGGAAATAAACACATAGCTGACGTGATGGATGATCTTTGTGGAAAATATCCTAAAGCAGGGTCTGGTTGATGGCTCATGTGGGCAGCTTTCCAAACTGCAGGTACATGGTGCATCAGGAGTCAACTGCATGTGCCCCTAAATTTTTTAGAAGTCAGACTTCCCCCATGGAAACAGCGCTGCTCAAAGTTAGCCAGCTTTTCCAAGGCTCAAAGGAAAGCTTATAAGTAACAAGCTGTGATTAATTTTCTGTTTGTTTTGTACACACTCAGGAAAATGCTGGGATGGTTTGTTTGGTGATGAATCATCCTGTGTGTACACACTCATCTCTCAAATGCCTGAAATAGGCATTTTGTATTTTGGGACACCCACTTCCTTATTAGCAGAGAGAATATGTCAGGTCTTACAAACCTTCTCAGAAACTGGGTAAGCTTCATCTTACCAAAAAAAAAAAAAAGTTGAATTTTTGGCCTCCAGTATTCCTATTACTAGCCAACCATTCCAGAGCTTTTATCCATCGTATGACAGCCAAACCCATTTTATTTCTGATTTTAGATTATTCCTTGCCATTTAATGTCATGTGAAGAAATGAATGAATTATCAAATATGCCAGGTTGCAGAATAAACAAAAGTGGGGTCACTAAACACATATCCAGCATTTAGGAAGCAGATCTAAAGTAGATTCAGAAAGAAAAAGAAAATCAATGCAGAAGGCCATATAGCTAATTACCAGGTACAATAAATGACTACCATGAAAAATAGGCCATGTCTGGAATAATCTCTGTCAAATGTAGCTAAAGACTGTCCTCCTTAATCCGTTTAAGAATTGAGAGGGTATTAAAACCTGGAACATGTAAATCAGTTGTGAAAGTTTACAATTCACTGCACCTCAAGGATCTCCAGGTTGATAGGCGTGGAGGGAATTCCAGCATGTCACTTCAGGAAAGCTTGAGATAGCCAAGACCAGCTGACGTGGAAGAAAACCTCTAGCAGCYAGTCTCAGGTCGTGTTAAAAAGGGTGCTGTGCTTCACAAAAAAAAAAACATTCTGGTGATGGGGGGTGCCGTGACATGATCCCTCCAAAAGGTGCAGGAGGTTGAGATGAGCATCTGTCTCAATGCTTTGGGTTTGACAGGAGTGAAACATATGCTGCCTGGCAGGTGAGCCCACATTTAATCTACGTAGCACTTTCCTTTGGTCCTGGCAAGGGCTGCCTGGCACTAGGGTGGCTTTTACTGAGCATAACAGGATTTTTGTTCCCAGACACGTGGGTTTGCTACAGAACAATGAGTGGGTTTAGCATGGCAGAGATTGTGAGAGCTGCTGAGAGTCTGAAGGTGTTGGAGCATTTTGAAGTAGTCCGGCGTGGTGTCTTCAAGTGCTCTTATCCATGGTGGTCTTGTTTCACAGGGACCAGAGTTGCTACAGAGGGTCCAGATAGCACAATTTGAAATTTGTTGTTTCCTCAGTGTCACCACAGTGTGACAGCACCATCCCCTCACAGTTATTTGTCAATAACAAGCAGGTTTGCACCGATGTGTTCTAGAACAATGTGTTAACACGCTCCCACATCCACCCCAAAAAAGACACCAACTCTTCAAAACCAGGAAACTTTTAAATAAACGAATGAAGAAGAGTAAAGCATCATCCCTCCAAAAGGTGCAGGAGGTGAGATGAGCATCTGTCTCAATGCTTTGGGTTTGACAGGAGTGAAACATATGCTGCCTGGCAGGTGAGCCCACATTTAATCTACGTAGCACTTTCCTTTGGTCCTGGCAAGGCTGCCTGGCACTAGGGTGGCTTTTACTGAGCATAACAGGATTTTTGTTCCCAGACACTGGGTTTGCTACAGAACAATGAGTGGGTTTAGCATTGCAGAGATTGTGAGAGCTGCTGAAGTCTGAAGGTGTTGGAGCATTTTGAAGTAGTCCGGCTGGTGCTCTTCAAGTGGTCTTATCCATGGTGGTCTTGTTTCACGGACCAGAGTTCTACAGAGGGCCAGGAGTGTGAGCACAATTGAAATTTTTGTTGTTTCCTCAGTGGTCACCACAGAAAACCCTTGTGACAGCACCATCCCCTCACAGTTATTTGTCAATAACGAGCAGGTTTGCGCGATCGTGTTCTAGAACAAAGAATGTGTTTTAACACGCTCCCACATCCACCCCAAAAAAGACACCAACTCTTCAAAACCAGGGAAACTTTTAAATAAACGAATGAAGAAGAGTAAAGCATCATCTATTTGAGGTAGTCAGATTCATAGATTATTTAATTTCTCTGCTGCTGTGCTGACTTRTCAGTTGTGAGGCAAAACCACCTAATTTCCCATCCAGTATCATGAAGATARTTATTATCACTTACTTTTGCAACTGTTTGTTCATGTTTGTTTGTCAGACTCCTTAATAAATTTCAGCTCCATCAGCTTTTCAAGCCATCAGGAATTTTAGCACAAGTAAGTAKATCCAGTGCATATTGGGTCATTTGGAAACAAGGTTAGTAATCCATATATCTAGTTTGGGAAGCAATGCAAAAAGTCTGAGTATTTGTTGCTAGAATAACTCAGCTCTTTGTATGTTTGACTGGCTGCAAATGGAAATATTCCTGCCTTTCAAAGGATTCAGCATGGATATAAAGTTCCACTTGCATGGATGATACAGGAGGATCAGGCACATAAACTGTGCACAAAATAAAATGAACTCAGTATGCTGCAGATACAAAGATATTAGTAACTCTTAGCCTGTCATAGTGCAAGATGGGCTTAGTCTACAAAAATATCCATTCTGTTTTATTTTTTTTTTACCTGAATCCTAGTAAATACAAAAAGATATTCTCACAAATAGTGTAGTYTGTGTGTGACCTACCTCAGTTGTCCTCATCAGCTGGATGCCCTTAGAATGTGTGTATTAGGAGATGATGCAGAGGTTTATTCATCAAAGTATTGCTTCATTCTCAAGCATGCACAGCTCAGCTGGGTTGCAATTAATAGCTGAGAAGGCAATGCCAAATTGGACTTTAGATAGAGTCCTGGGCTACGAGGAACTGTAATAAGGTTACACATTAAATTACCTGCTTAGAGATCAAAACTCATAAGGCAGAACTAATAATTGCCAGTCACAAGACAACAATTTGTTATTTCAGATGAGCCAGCTTTGAAGGGATTTGAAGGGAGCACAGAAAAAGGAGTTCAGGTGCAGTTTTAGCAGATATCACACAGGAATAAGACAGTGGGCAGCCCAGATTGCAACTGTGAAATATAGATAAAGCAAACTTGCAAATAGAAGGAAATGGGATTGTATGAGACACTGCCAAAAAAACTAAGGAAAAAGAAAATAAACTAATCTGGTAAAATGTAGAGCACAGACTACAGAATAAACTAGAAACACTCCTAAATTAATAAAAGAGAGGTAGGGTCCAGCAGTAAATTGAAATGCAGTTGGTTGAAAAGCACATATTAATGCTCTCCTTCCCTCCAACACTGCTTTCTCTGCCTGGAGTAGCACTCCTCACAGATTTTGTTTCTCACTGCCACGATTGCTCATTTTGTTCAGCAGAGATAATGAGATGGAGGCAGGGATAGCCTCCTCTCATTCTCTTACTCCKTTTCATTTCTCTCCTTCAATTTGCACCGCAGCAATGGCAGCAGAAGCACCAAGGAGAGGAGTTGTGAGCAGCTCATGGTCAGCAGTGAAGAGATGCTCTGCAGAGGCTCCTAGGTGGAGATTCAGCTGGGGTTGGGACACGTTTCTGTCCTGRCCTCCCCTCTGAGCTGGGTGCCACCCCGTGAGGTTCTGCCTGGGACCCAAGAGAAACTGAGTCAGCAGAAGGAGAAGGAGACAGCCATGAGGCTTTCTGGAGGCTTGGCTGTGTTGGTTCATCCACCACGCAGAAGCAGTGCTGCCAGGAAGGCTTTGTTAGCAACAACCACCCCAAAATCTGAGTGATTATCTTCAGGATGAAGTGCTGAGGTGCTTACAGTCAGCACTCAAAATGGACACTCTGCTCCTTTGCTGCTTCACGTGGAAAGCACAGAGCAGGAGCAAATGCTAAGGAAGGTGTGTGTGCCCTGCAGGGCACTTGTGCAGCCAGAAGCCAAAATTAGCAGGGGGACCATCTAATTGTGTTTGTTCTGCTTGCAAATAGATAATACCCCCCCTGCTAATTTCAGCTTCTGCTTACAAAAGTGCTCTGCAGTGCTCGCTCCCCCTCCCTCCTTCCTGCTCTCCCCGTGGTTTGGGTTTGGTTGGTTTTTATTTTTTTTTCCCTTCACTCAGATGTGATTTCTCTACATTTCCAGCCCTATTTTCTCAGCCTTTTCATCAATATTTAATATGTGAGTGGAACAGTGGGCAGTTAGTTCCTTTTTTTCTCCCTTGTTTTCCCTGTGCAAGTGCTGGTGCTGGGCTCTGGCTGCAGGAACTCCTGGCTCCTGGGAGCTCTCCCTCTCTTTGCCTGCATTAAGGAGCCAAAGCCTAACCTGAGGCTGCTTTAAAAAAGGCAATAATGACTAATTGACCTCTTTAATGAGCTTAGGAGTTATAAAGTAGATAATTGCAGTGCATATGACATATTTTATCTAGGTTTTCAGAAAATCTCTGATAAGGATCTACATGACAGGCTGCTTCTGAAGATGAACCTAACAGGGGCTGAGAAGGACGTGGCATAGAAATACAAGAAAGAAAATGAATTTTCTGTGCTGAGGGTTCCCCCCAAAAGGGAAGAGTTAAGTGTGATTAATACCTGGTTTCATAGRTTGATTTTAAATAAATTACCTAGCTAGAAAGGCCCGCCATAATGCCCTGTATGTGCTGATGATACTAAATTATGATGCATACTGAGCACAAAGTGAGTGGCAAGAAACATCCATCGTGCCTTAGATCAGCTCAGTAATTGAGCTGACACATGGCAAATTAGATTTATTACTGAGGAATGTGAAATAATGCATTTTGTTCTTGATACAGGGATGACAAACATAAAGACCCTCTAGAATATTTTACAAAATAATCTTTACTGGAAAAGCTGAAAACAGAAGGYACTGGCTTTGGCATTGAATTTTCTCTCTGTTGCAGTGTATTTCTCCTGCCCATTCATTACTTGTTTTTCCAGCTTGACCCAAAGCTGCTCAGTTTCTCAGGTTTTCTGAAATCTCCTCTCCATACCTCATGGGTTTGTTAGGATGAAAGCCAGAGAAGTGAGCTGGGTGTATGAAGAAAAGTCCCTCAGTCTTGGAGCTTAAAAAAGTCTTGGAGCTTAAAAAATGCAGCAACTGAATTTGCTGGAGCAGCCACCCTGGTGACACCATCCATTTTATCCTTTTTTTGGTGCAGTAAAGAGAGATGAAAATAGATGTTTCATAGGGCAGTGTAACAAGACTCAAGGGAATTGGGCGATGTGGGTTTGGTTGCATGTCTGGCTTTTCACAGTGTGCACACTCTGTGGATTTAAAACACTTCATAGCTAAGGTTTGAGGCACACAGCTGGATCTGGGGAGATCTGATGAGCTAATCACTTAATCCAGATCTAACAGCCCAGGGCAGTGTCTGTGATTTGTTTTGGCCTTCCAGAGTTAACAGCAGCACTTCTCATTATCCTCCTGTGGGGCTGCTGTGACTCCCAACCCTTTATTTTCACCTTYCAGTTGTGTATCTTGGAATTCACTGGTTTAAGTCAAGCTGGAACCCACTTTTCTGCTTTAGCATCTCAGTTTCCAGCTCARTTTGCCAGGTGTGGTGGGCACTTTCCTGCTGAGAATTGGAAGCTGGTGCTTGGAAGAAGGTGCCATGGGAATGTGGGATGGAAGGAAGAGAGAGGGTTAAGGGCAGGGCTGCCAKGTGACAGAGGAGAAAGAGAAAAATAAATTTTTTTTTGGTTTGGGGCTCTTTAAGGAAGGGCTAAGTTGGGACATTTGGGTAGAAGAGCCTGGGGTGCTCAAATTCATGATAGCTGAGGGGGTGCCACAGGGGCAAGTCACAAGAGCCCAGCTGAGCACAGGATACCTGCAGAGCTTTGCTGACACCTTAATTACAATTGGAACTAAGCAACTCATTAAAATTAACACCCTATTAGAATTAGGCATCTTAGTTGCTGCTGATGGGTACTGTGGCAGCAATAATAATAATAATAATAATAATAATAATAATAATAATAATAATAATAATAATAATAATAATAATAATAACAATAATATACTATATATAATTATAATTATAATTATAATTGTTATAAATATGATATAATTACAATTATATAATAATAATATAATATTGTTATAATATTTTATTAATAATGATTATTATAATTCTTATTAATATATAATATAATATATAATTATATTATATATTATTAATTATATAATATATAATGATATAATTATCTCTTTTCATATATAATTGATATATATAATAATATTATAATTATTATCACTAATAATAATAAATATAACAATAATTTTTATTATATTAGATGTAATTATAATTTTATTATAAATATGATATAATTATATTATAATTATATAATATTGTATTATTATTTATATTATATATAATATATATTTATAATTATATTATAAATATAATATAATTATAATTATGTAATATTATTATATTTATAATATAATAATAATATAATAATATTATATATTGTATATGATATAATTATGGTTATATAATATTATTAAATATAATATATTTGATAATAATATAATAATTATTCCTATTTATTATTATAATATATATAATAATTATTATTGTTATTATTATTGTTGTTATTATTATTATTATTATTATTATTATTATTATTATTATTATTATTATTATTATTATTATTATTATTATTATTATTATTTCTGTGGTGTGCGCTCCTCCTCCTGTTTTTTAGCCATCAGGGTGGTTTGAGTTCCAGCTCCCAGTGTTATGCTGATGACACATCTATGTGTTTGTTTGGGTTTTTTTCCTTGACTACTCAAAGCCATTTAATCTCTTTGAATTTACTTTGGATGTCAACATTTTGAAATGTCTCRATGAAAATCTGTCACTATCCTCCTAATGTTTTACTTCATTTCTTTTGCCATCTGAGCTGTGCTTCTTGAAGGCAAGGAATTGCCCCTTTTTCAGGATCATGTTACACTTTCTGTTTACCAAGTCACCTTTTTATTACTTGGAAACATCTCACAAACCAAAGACACAAAGAGAAAGAAATTTAAAAGCTTACCTTTGTAGCACATTTTACTTTCCTCTGATTTACCCCTGACAGAATTCAATTGCAAACAAAACAGCCTTTAATTCAACTCTTAAAATATATTTTATGAATAATGGGTTTCTAGCTCAACAGCACKGGCCAGATCCCTTCCTTCTTTTGCAATTTTCAGTGCAATTTGCTTATGATTTAATTTTAAATTGGACCTCTCCTGAACTTAGCAGGCTGATTTAAACTAAAAGCCTATTTTCCTGAATGTCTGAACACTCTTGTGTCTCGTTATTTGAGCTGTCTCCTTGAGATTCTTGAATAATTTGGTGTCCAAATTTTTAAGTCACAAAATTTTTTGGTCATAAAATTTTAATTGGAAGTTATCATTGGGGTGAAAACAATTGATAGCCTTTTTTTTGCGAAGAAGAAGAATCTTGTCTATTGTTCTGTTAAAAATTGTTTGAATGGAAAATTTTTTTAAGTGTAAAGAAATGTGGGGATAGGAAATTTAACAAGATAGTGGATCCATTATKACTGGAAACAATGTCCTAAAGTGATGAGGTATAGCATTTTTTAAGAGGGATGATATATGAACTAGAAGTTGGGAATTGATGAATTTGCCTCTCACATCCAGCTCTACAAAAAGTCCATTGGAGTAACTTCTGAATTAGGCATAGGAATTTTTTGGAGGAAGAAGTCTTTCAATGAAGTTTTAGATATCGTTACCTGCTGATACTTGCTTAGATCTGTTGTGGTAATCCACCTTCCAAATTTTGCTCAAGGTACCACCTACTGCCTAATTTCCATTCTCTAAGAACTCAAACAAACCAGAAATCAGACTTTTTATCCTGTACCACTCCACTGAATTGGTCTGTTTGACCTACTGTAGGCTATGATGTGGAAAGTGCCCTGTTATTTAGTAGATGAGATGTCCCCAGCATTTGAAAAAGAAAGAATGTTTGTACGAAATGCCCTGTGCTTCCCCATGCCATTTGATAATATTGATCACAGAAGCTTCTCTCTTGCCTCCAGGAAGCTTGAGGGGTAAACAGAAACACCCTTAAATGACTTAGACCCTTCATCTCAGATTAAAGCCAAAAATTTGACTGGGGCAAATGGTTTTCCATGTCAGCAACCATCCCTTGAGAGCTTCTTCAAGGGTTATTCCTCTTCTCCCTTTGTAAAGCATCTATTCAATTCCACTGAAAATTGCTGCATATCTATCCTGATGATTTTAAAAGAAACCATTTATAGGCAACAACTTTTTCTCATGGGTTCAGCATTTAAAACCCTGTCCTTTTCCTTATTACCTATTTTTTGGGTTAATGAAGAAATAAGCTTTCAGAATCCATTCCTGCTCCCATCATTCAGAAAAAACACTTCAGACAAAATCTCCTGAATCCACCTCTGAAATCTCCTGTCCTCCTCAGTTATATTCCTCCATTGGATCTCCTCTGTGCCACACAAGCTCTGTGATCATGCTGTGGCAGGTTTTTTGTTATGTCCACCAGTYGTTATGAGATCCTGCTTGTCTTCTCTCACCATATCTCATCCCATGAAATGCTCCTTCTGAACTGGCAAACTGCAAGGCCACTTCCTTTTTCTTATATAAACCACCATTTTATTTTTTACCCCTATTTTTTTTGTTTTTATTTTTTATTTTTATTTTTTATTTTTTATTTTTTTCTGCAATGCCCACAGGAAATCTATTTAAGTACTGGAACTGTCTTTCATAAAGCAAACATTGCCATCAATTTCACCACAGGTTTGACTGTAAGCTCGCTCACTCATTATCTACATGAATTTCAAAAATATGTCTAATTGGTTAAAAGGTCAATGGGACCTGCTTTTCCAAGTTACCCCAGGGCTTTTGAAAAGTCCTCTTCCTGAGGGATGAAATCAGAAGCCAAACCTGCCTTCCAAAGGTAACCACTTTCTGTGCCTCTCCTTGCTACCTCCTCTTTCATGGCTTGTTGGGTTCCTGTTGAGTCACAATTTAATGCATGAKCTCCTGAGGTCTGCAGGACAGACACTGCAATCTCTGACCCCACACCCTCTGATGGGTTTCTTCCTCCTCCTCTTCCTCCTCCTCRCCAAACCCAGCCAAAGGGCAGKAGTTGCCCTGCAGTCCTCCAGAGTTTTTGTTTTTGTGGAGTAAAAAATGACCCTCTCCCTGTGCCTCCTGCTTGTTTGCATCAAGGTGAACATTTAAATGTCACCTAAATGTAAAAATAGGTAGGAGGCACATTAAAGGAACTTCATCTCCACTTCACATCAACGCCACTAAACACATTGTTACAAGAGTGACTAAAACTGTCTGATAATATCATCAGCGGCAACTGGTCAGTTAAAATGTTTTTTAATTGTGACTTGAATGTGTTTATCAACCTCTTTTTGTGACATTAAAAAGACAGCAAGAGAAACACATGGAGACATTGTCCTCGAGGGAAAGGATTAATCATCAGTGAGTGAGCAGGCCGAAGCAGATGGTCAGCTATGCTTTCCTGAAGTCATTGCTCCTATCCACCATTCAGTGTCACTGCCAGGAATGAGYAGAAGTGTTATCTTGACATTGAACATCTTTATAATAAAACCACTAATTGGTCTAATACCAAAGGCTTTATAGCTGTAAAACTGCAGCAGAGGCAGCTGAGTGGTTGACTGCGTTTCATTTTAATAAATAATCTTTTCCAAACCCTTCCTCGGTGCTGGCCACACTGTGCTGTCACTGGGAGACCTCTCTGCTGTGGTGGTGTGTTTGTGTCAGCTCAGCTCCAAACACAGCAGCCAGGAGTGTTTTACCAGCACAGCAGATCYACGTGATGCTGCCATTGTGCTGCTGGTTTTTGTGTATTTCATGTAAGGCTAATATTCTGCAGGAGATGTTCTTCAGGATTCAGTTCTCAGATTTTTTTTTCCCTGTCTTTTTGGCAACCAGAAAGGGTCTGTCATAATAAATTATCGCTTTTGGCCTTGGAAATATATTTTTATGAAAGCTGAAAATGTGTCAGCATTGGACATCCGTGAAATTCTCATGGTTTGTTAAGGATTTCTTTTCCTTTTATGCTTCTCATTTTAGCCAGGAGCATTTAGAGAAAATATTTCTCTCCTTAATAAATCATCCACTTTTCTTTTAAGGTGCAATCAGTCTTGGGATGGAAAGAGTTACACYTTACAGCAGTTATGTGAATATAGCTGCTGTCTTTAATATAATTTCAATGTGTGGGTCTTGTTTCCTTCACCCGCTTCTTCATTTAGCAAATCTTTCATCACATGAACAGTGAGATTTTGGTTTCTGCACAGCAAAGCCAGTCTGGAGTCATTTGGACACTCTGGGCTGTGTTTTGGTGTGCTCAGCAGTTGCTCTCTTGAGAGGACCTTTAGTGGTGCCTGACCCCAAGGCATCCAACGTGATGCTGCAAACTGGGCCTGATCCCAGGTCCATTTAAAGCAGCAGAAAGAATCTCATAGGCAGTAACAGGCTCTCCAACCAGGATTTTGATTCTTCCACAGTGAAATTTGAAATTTYCAGAGAGGGTTAATGCCTGGAAAATCATATAAATATGCTATGTCATAATATTATATCTCCCAAAATATTGGTAAAGGGTGTTTTTCCCAGAGATTAGAGCATTAGTGAAAAAATAATGATTAACCTTTAAAATCAGATTGGCATTTCTTTTTTCTCCAAATGTAGAATTAATACACATTTTTTAATCATTAGTGTAATTTTCAGGATGATACTTTTGTTCTTTTGGCTGTTGAACTGTTACGGCTGCTAGTAACCCTTCAAATTGTTTGCTTCATTCAAGCATTCTTTTTTGAATAATTCATTAGGCATTATTATCCAAGCGTGGAACACCTCATTTAGCACTGGTGATCTTTTCCTTATGTGTAGCTGACAGGCAATCAAAGTTTTTATCAGTGCAGAAAATTTGCAATTCAGAAATGTAGTTGCAGCAATTAGTAGCTATCAGGTAGCATAGGAAGGACAGCTTCATAAAAAGAGAGAGTTGAATGAGCTCAACTGATGTTAGCACAAAAGTAATGGATAAAACTAACCAGCTGTTTCTAAATTTACCAAATGGAACATTCCTTTTTCCTCAGAATAGAGGCTTTAATTAACTTTGTGTTATGTGTGGCTTCACCAAAGGAGAAGTGAACAGGTGACAGAATGTCCCTCTTTGGGTGCCCTTCYCTTCATTTTGTAGCTGTATTGAGGCATCCTGTGGATGTTCAGCTCCCTCCTCACTGCAGAACAAACCTCCAGGTCCCTCTTGGCTCACCTCAGGCCCACTGGACAGCAATAAGGGGTTTTTTTTTTTGAAGTATGGCCATTTTTTTTCTCTTCCTCTCTCTCTCTGGTGCACAAGCATTGGTGGTTTTATGCTTCTGCACGAGGCTTGCTGGAGTTTGGGCAGCAGAGGTGTTTTGTTGAGCAGTCCCAGTGAACTCCTGTGTGGCTCCTGCAGTGACCCTCAGTGGCAGAACACAGGTAAATAGCTCCAGGAATAAGTTCTAGAATAAATACTTCTAGGAAACAAGGTGGGAGGAGAGGAGGTGGAAGCAGGAGGAAGGAACTCTTAATTCCATATTTTACCAGTTAAAATATGGAACTCTTAATTCCATATTTTACCAGTTACTCTGGTTCATTCCCAGCTTGCAGATCAGGTGAGGTTTATGCTGGATTTAGCCCAAGGAATATTCTGGAAAGCTGAAAGAGAAGYAGAAAGCTTTTGCAGMGCWCACTGGAGTCCTGGAGGAGACCTGGGCATTGCTCTTTTTCCTGGGATGACTCATGTGCTTTGCAAAGGATTTTTTTCAGGATTTAACTTCAAAGACACTGGGTCTGCTAAGGGGATCCCAGACCCTCCCATGCTGTTGAGTGCTCTACCTGGCTGGTGACTGAATAACTCCATCACTTTAGGAAGCAAGATTGCTCCCTGACCTCCCTGATGGTTCTTATTTGGAGGAGAAGTGTCCTGGCACTGGATCCCAGACACGTTTTGCCTCAAACAGCCCAGCTGTCCAGCCAGAGAGGCAGGTGGGAGAGYAAAGAGAGGAAAGCCCTTTTCCTGGGCTCTGCCTCCACACCTGGCCCCAGGGCAGGGAGCAGGGGAGGCTGGATCCCCCACTCCCACCAAGCACTGACAGCAGCCACAGGGCTCAGGAAGCAGCTCAGAGCAGCGTGGGCCATGCACAGTCCAGGTCTCCTCCAGGACTCCAGTTAGCCCTGCAAAAGCTTTCTTCTTCTCTTTCAGCTTTCCAGAATATTCCTTGGGCTAAATCCAGCATAAACCTCACCTGATCTGCAAGCTGGGAATGAACCAGCAGCACAGAGGCTGCTGAGGGCATTGTCTGGGGCCAGATCCCTGGAAGCAGCCATGGCAAATCTTGTGGCTCCACTCCTGTCCTGTCTGGTGGGTGAAGCTCCAACAATGCTCTCTTGCTCTTTAACACGTGTCCTTCAGAGTCCAAGAGGATGGAGAGTGCCCAAAGAACAGCCCAGCTGCTGCAGGAACAAGGAGTTATGTGGAGCAAGGCTACCTACATGCCACAGTGCTGGAGACTGCAAAAACCGGTGGCAAACACAGGGAATTCATTGCAAGGTAATTTAGAAGCATTTAACAGCTCTGCTCGGTGTGCTTATTGTGGGTCCACAGGATCTGAATAATGCTTTTAAACACCATGGAGCCACACATGGGGGCTGTAGCATTATTTTACCCACTGTGCTATCTGCTTCCTTTCAGTGAGATGAAACCATGCCGTGTTTCACACYCTGTCTCTTCCCCTGACAGCAGCCACYGGGCTCYGGAAGCAGCTCAGAGCAGCGTGGGCCATGCACAGCAAACCCTCCCATCTGGGGAGGCCCTGGGGAGGCTGCAGAGGAGGCAGGTGTGCAGCTGCCAGCCCCCATTCCCCACAGGGAGAACGCTGCACTCCCAGCCAAAGGAGCCTCCTGGCGTGCTCCCCTGTCTCAGGGGTCTGCCTGCCCTTTTGCTGACAGCAGAATTTCCTCAGCAGCTCCAGAGGCTGACATCTCTGCTCACAACCCCTTTTTCTGAGCAATGTTAGTATCTGCTGCAGGTCTGGCAGGTGCAGCCTCCCCTCATTGTGTCTGCGTGGCCAGCCCTGATTCCAGCAGCCCTGCAACATCTGAATTTCCACCTGGGCAGTGCACAGGCCTCCTTTTCCCCAGGAAAGAGCGCACTGCTCACTCTGAGCCCTTGACCCACCATCTCCAGACAAGGGGAAAAGGGAAATTGGCCTGAGCCATCCTTGTGGGAGCTCATCAGCACGCCCCATGGAGCTGAATAGCATTTGCCAGTCTGAATTATGGCTGGTGCCACAGGCACCACCAAAGCCCTTTTGTGAGGCCAGCAAGGAGACAGCTACCTCAAAAAGCCAAAAACGAGTTGATATAAACTTGACTGAAGTGGCCATCTGAGGTGGTGAAAGGCAGCACAGTGGGAATCCACYGTGCCCAGAGCCTGTGCCAGGCACAGGGTGAGTCTGGGCTGTGGCAGGGAGCTTCCCATCCCTTGGAAAGCAGCGAGGCATGCCTGACCTGGCACTGATTCCTCATCCCTGGCACTCGCTACCTGCTCAGAATTAAATAAGAWTTTGAGAACATGCTTGGTTTGTAATATAGAAATAAATGTGTGATCTGCCTGTGATCTCTACCCCAACTGGTCACTTAATTAAGGTGGAATTTTAAGCATAAATAGTGTATTGAAATAACAGTTAGTAAGCTGTTATTTATAATAATATATAAAAATTTAATATATAATTAATATGTAATTAATATATTATTAATATATTGTTAATTATCTGTCTCTTATACACATCTAGATGTGTATAAGAGACAGATATATAATATATAATATATAATATATAATATATAATATATAATATATAATATATAATATATATAATATATATATTATGTATATAGTATATACATATATTATATATATATATTATATATAACTAGATTTGTGTCCCAGCTGGTTCTCTCCACCAGCAAATGCTGTGAGGCTTCTGAAATCCCACATTTTTCTTGGTGTCACAAATACATGTGTATTGATTTTGACGTTGGGAGAAGCTTAAGAATTTTAYGGAAGGTAAACAGAGAAAGCTCAGAATTTAAAATCTTGTGATTTTTTTTTTCCCCAAGACTTAAAATTCTCATAATTTCTGATTAAACAAGCCAGCATAGCTCATTTGGACTGTGAACTTCTGGTGCTTCTAAGAACAGAAGGAATCATCTTCTGCAGACCCTGGCTTTGCTACAGAGTGGAATTAGACCCTAAATACAGCTCCTAATGTTTCTCCTTTTTTTTTTTTGGATTTGTTGTTTTCAAAGGGGAGGTTGTTTTTAATGGAACCTACTTGATGTTGTAGCAAAATCAGGCTTCAYTGGTGAAACACAAGGGTGAATGAGAACCTACATTTGTGTATCTCTCCCATCCTTCCTTTTCAACTCTGTTGCTGTCTGAATTCCCAGCTTAGGCACAATTAGACCCTAAGTGCAGCTTCTAATGTTTCTCCATTTTTTTTTAATTTGTTTTTTTTGAAAGGGGGAGTTGTTTTTAATGGAACCTACTTGATGTTGTAGCAAAATCAGGCTTCAGTGGTGAAACACAAGGGTGAATGAGAACCTTCATCTGTGTATTTCTCCCARCCTTCCCTTTCAACTCTGTTTCTGTTGCTATCCGAATTCCCAACTTAGGCACAAATCCTTCAGTGACATTTTTGAGAGCCCTGTAGGGCTGGTTCCAGTTCTGTATGGCTGGTGCAATCCAATATGTTGGATTTAGTCATTCCTTGTGTTTAAGCTCAGGTTAAACAGCCTTTTGGACCASTCAAAGAAGCCAACACCTCATGCCCTCACCAATGGGACATGGGGTCAGAAATGAACTTGGGGTAACTACTGCTGCTCCCAGGAAAGGTTACAGGGATTTTGAGGTCTGTTGCAAGCTGTGTAGTCCTAAATCCAGAGGCCTGGAGTGCAAGGTGCTGACAGATGGAATTGGGTTGGTTTTGGTTTCTGAGAATCCCCTTTGCTTCCTCCTTGACCAGCAGCGGAAGCAGCTGAACACACAAGCACTTACCCAACACATCTCTCCTTATTGTTGTTATTATTTTGGCAGAGGTTGGTCTGCATTCACTCCCACCTGGGTGTGGAGATGCCAGCAGGATGATTTGTCCTCTGAAACAGAACCAAACCCTCTGATAAATACTCCAGTTATGGGGAAGGACTTCCCTGGCCAGCTTGACTCAGATGAACCTCTTGGCCTAGAAGGACAAATTTCCCTCATGAATTTCCCTCCTGAGCTTTTCTGGTGATTTAGAAGAGACACTGAGGTTGTGATTGAGCCAGCAGAGCAGGAGAGGAAAATCCCCCAGTGGTTGTTTCCCAAAATCTGCTGTGGAAGCWTTCCCACGCCCAGGACATACCGTTCCATCTGCTCTCGTGGCTTTCTCTAAGGGCGGTTTCTTTCTTTCTTTCTTCTCTAATTATTTTTTCACAAATCAAATGAAGTCATTACACAGTCACGGAGCATTAATCACCTTATGTAACTTCCTAGTAGTGACACACAAAAATATAAGTAATAAAAACAATAAGGGATGATGATGCATGTGTGGAAGGAACTGCAAGGCAAAGAAATTGCTGTGGATGTGTCACCACTTTCTCAGGTGTATCACAGYAGTTTAAGGACAGTCATCTCACTCTGAGGTTGTCTGAAACACCTGAGATGTAATCCATCTATAATCCAGCAGGAAAGCCATTTATGTATTGTTAGCAATTAATCACTTTGTAGGCACAGATATTTGAGAGAAGCTGAAGCACTAAAGACGATGAAATGTATTTTTAAAAGGAACGTAAGAGCAGCCATGAGGGCTCAGAGGAAGGCACATCCTGCAGCAGTGGGCACAGCCAGTGCCTGGGGTAGGCAGGGTGGGAGCAAGGCATGCATTTATGATATTTACATACTCTCCTAGGCTCAGACTGGGCTTGATTCAAAAGCCTGCCTGAGTCTCATGCAATTTGTCTGGTTTTGTGCCCTCAGAAAATCTCTTTCAACTGCCTGTCCAGTCTCCCCTTTCCAAATCTGCATCATCTGCTGGCAAGGAGATCGTAGGGTGAGGAGCAGATTACAAGATTCTGCATCTTGRTTCCTTTCAGAAAAAAATCCCAACTCTTCTGGAGACCCACTGGGGTCAGCTGTCTGCAGACTTTTTTCAGTAATTTCTGAATGAAAAACTCATTTGAACTGCTTCGATAAAATGCCTTTTGGARGACAGGAGATATTTCAAAAAACCACATCAGGTTTCTATTGCTCATTTCATTTCAGCATTGCTCTATCAGCAAATATGTGTCTTTAGGTTTTACCCTTATRTCAGTGGATACCAGGCATGGCAGTAGCTCACAAAATGTTGGTAGCATTATGATAAAACTCAGATTAAGAGGTGGTCTATGTGTTATAAATGACCTCCATCCTATCCCTTTTGGAATTGCCTGGCGTTTTTATACACAGATTTTCACAAGTATGCAAAGAAGAAGGAGAAATAAAAAAAGTGTTGTTTCAGTTCTGTAATCTGAATTCCTTGGGGGTTTTTAGTGCWATGTGTTGCCCCTGTAGTGAGGGACTCAGCACAAAGTTCAGATTTGGAGCTGAACTTTCACCTGCCTTCGATTGCTATGGTCCATTCCTTTGGTGTAGGTCCTTCCCCAGAAATAGACAGGATTTCAACAGGCATGTTGAAATAACCTTAGCATGGTTAAGGATGCATAACTGAGTAGCCCTGGGACTCCCAAGCACTTTAGACCAAAAGCTCCTTTAGCCAAAGTCTGCCAGGACATGCTGACAACTGTGCTGGTGCCTCAGAGTGGTGACAGAAAATAAGATTGTTGAGTTGGTAGTCTGCAAAAAAGGAATGAGGTACCATTTGGTCCAGAAGCTATAAAAACACGTACATAAAACATTTTAGGTGCTGCTAGAAAATATAGCTATCTCTGTATCAATTTTTATATATGTGAAATGAGCTGTAGACCTTTCTTACGTGGTCACACTCACCTGTGCTATCTGAGGGGCATTCCACAGTGACTAAGGAGCACAACCGTGGTTTATTGAGGCAAGAGCAAGTGCCTTGTCAATTAAKAGCCTCATTATTGTCTTGAGAATCAAAAAAATTGTCTTGCGTGCCAGAAAAATCCCACATATTCAAATTAATGCTGGATTAGGAAACTTTCTGCTGTGGCTGAATGGTTGTAAGGCTCCAAGTGCTGGCACAGCCCTCCCCTTGCTGTGCTGCTCAGAGCCTTGATTAGAGCAGAATTTGTGCTCTGGTGA
>NDFG01000339.1:419527-490019 GCA_002167245.1 Sporophila hypoxantha | reverse complement strand
TGCCTCCCTGTGCCTCTGCTCCTGTTGGGGCTCCCAAACTAAAAAGAGGACTCTGAACCAGCCACTTTGCTCCTGTTGGGTCCCCAAACCTAAAAAGAGGACTCTGAACCATCACTCTGCTCCTGTTGGGGCTCCCAGTCCTAAATAGAGGACTCGAACCAGCCCTCTGCTCCTGTTGGGGGCTCCCAATACCTAAAAAGAGATTCTGAACCATCACTCTACCATCAGTCCAGTGCAGGAACAGCAAAAAGGTTGTTGCAGAGCTCTGGGAAAGGAAAAAAGAAAAAAAGGAAGGCAGCCTGTTCTTTTTCCAAAATCTCCTGTGAATGGGTTAACACTGTTGCTAAGGAAAAGATTTGCCCTTTTACAGATCTGAAGGGAGGTGATGTTGACAGTAAGGAGTAGGGGCCACAGCAAGGTCTGAAGTGTTTTTGTTGTTGACTTTTATTGCAGGGAAAGAAAGGGCATTGACAACAACAGCTGCCTGTAGCACAGCTTCCCCTCCTTTTTTTTTTTACACTTGACTTCTTAATATGGATTCCAGGCATCGATTCAGCAAACAGAAGGAAATTTTTACAGACATGGACCTGCAGTATTAGGAAAAAAAAATAATAAAGCAGGAAAAACCAGCCCTGGAATAACATAAATGGGCTTTCTTTTGCTACATCTAAAATTTGGATCTTAACAATTTCTCATGAGCCTTTAATTTGTAAGGAGTTTGTAGGGATCTCCGTGCCTTTAACTGCAGAGTCATTTGCTGGAAATGCAGGCTTGGTCTCATTGCTCTGCTTGAGAGAAGGGCCCAGCTTCACCTCCAGCCTCAAATGAAAAAACCAACTAAATTGCATTGTTCTGTAGATTGGTTTTGTTCTTATTTAAGGACAGAGAATGATTCTGTGATCCAGCAGTGCCTGAAAATGGTGCTGACAGCTGTGGTACTTCACCCCTTCTTCTCCAGTAAGAGCTCCTTTCCAAATCTGGGACAAGGTTTTTAAGCTTGAGGAGCAGATTTTTTAAAGACAACAGTAAAGCTCAGGAGCTCCTCCAGCCTATCCTCATGCCCCAAGAGAAGAGCAAGTGTTTCTAAACCATATCTGTGGGCTGAAACAGGTACAAGCACAAGCTGGTCACCTTCAGGAGGCAGCTAGGACAATAAGGGCTGGCTGCATATTAAGTTGAAATCACACTGGGCACACACAAGTACAGGAAAAGAAGAGGGAAAAATGGCTTCTGAGACAGGCAGCAACTTGATCAGTGTGGGAGTGATTGATTTTTTTCTGATGGTTGTGAGAGTTTGGAGTTATGTGTTTTAGCATGTGATTAGAGCAGCTAACGTTTGGGTTTTGTTGAAATCTAATGCGACAGTGGATAATATTCAGCAATTTGAGTGGGAATTAAAATGATGAATGTCTCCTCTTTGTTGAAAATGGATGGCACAGTCAGGTGAGGTCCCTGGTGGCTGGAGAAAGAGAACTTTTGCACCCATTTTTTAGAAGGGGAATAAGACGCTGAGATGCCTCACCTCTGAGTCTGGGAAGCTTCATGGAGCAGCTCCTGCCAGGAGGCTCTGCTGAGGGCACATGGATAAAGAGAGGGGATCCAGGACAGCCAGCAAGGGCGAGCTCCTGCCAGGAGCTCTGCTGAGCAACATGGATAACAGAGAGGGGATCCAGCGACAGCCAGCATGGCAGCATCTGCCAGGAGCTCTGCTGAGGCACAATGGATAACAGAGAGGGGATCCAGGACAGCCAGCATGGCAGGCTCCTGCCTCACAGCCTGCTGGCTTTCTGGGATGGAGTGGCCACATCAGCAAAAGCTCCAGTGTCATCCTCACCTGCACTTTCTGTAAGGCCTTTGACACAGTGCGCGCCAAAATCCTTCTCACTAAACTGGGAGACAGGGATTAGGAGAAGAGAACACCTTCTTGGGGACACTTCTTGTGGCTTCCTAAGCTTATAAGAAAGGGAGCGAAAAAAGTTTTAAGCCAGGCCTGTTGAGAGAGGACAAGGGATAATTGTTTTAAACAAAAAAAGGATGGATTTAGCTGGCTGCAGAGAGGACATTTTGTGCAATGAGGGTGGTGAAACACTGGTACAGATACAGAGAGGTTGTAATAGTTTGCCCCATCCCTGGGAACGTTCAAGGCAGCTGGGATGGGGCTCTGAGCAGGCTGATGAAGTTTGAAGGTGTTCCTGTGATGCTCTTGTGAAGGCTGACCTAGAACAGAGACCAGACAGAGCTAAAGAATAAGCAGGGATTTATTAAGAGGCCTCCATGGATCCACCTTGGGCACACAACCCAAAATGGCCCCAAAATGCACGAGCGCTCCCGGGGTCTCTCCCTGGCACATTTCTGCTCCATTTGCATCTTGCACTTCATTTGTCCATTCCAGCTTAGCCCTGCCAGTCCCACCCTGCCTTGTTTTTTCTCTCTGCAGCCCACGGGTTTTGTGCTCTGGGGCTGAGATTTGGATCATTTGTCCTTGGTGCCCAGCTGGAAGCAGGAATGTTTTGTCTCCCTGCTCTGTGCCAGAGCTCAGCATCCCTGAATATGGAGCTCAGACCCACACACTAAAGCAAGCACAGAATGTGAAAATATAAATCCAAAACCTGTGGCATCACCTGCCCATGGCAGGGGCTGGACTAGATGACCTTAAATGTCCCTTCCTACCCAAACCATTCTTTGATCTGATGTCAGTGGTAGAAATAATTTCTGCAGCTGATAAGAGCAATACTGTATTGACAGCAATGTTAGAAGAAGTCCTGTAAATTATGGATGGCAGCACAGGCTGTCATAAAGCACTTTGCAACTTTAAAATCCCCAGCAGCTTGTACTGATGTGTCCACACCTCCTCCTCCCTTCTCTCTTCAGCACTACTCTTTTGTTAGGAAAATAACTCTGTTTAAACTGGCAGGGTTTAATTATATATATATAATATAATATATATATATATATATAATATATATATATATATACACATATATACATATATATAATATATAGCTCATACATATATATATATATGTATATAAAAATATATTTTACGTAGAAGAAAAAAGTATTTTATTGTGTTATAATATATATTATGAATATTTCATTGCCCATGTGTTTCCTCATCTTTGGGAAATCTCAGATTTGTTTGGTTCTGGGACTGGCAAAGGAACAGTAGAGGAGTGACTGGTGAGACTGCACAGGGCTGTGAGTGTAGCTACCATTCCCACACTAAAGTTTTAATAATGCTTTCATTTTCTCTTAAGATTATCAGAAATTGAGCCTCATCCCTCGCGATCCCCGTGTTAATTGTGGCTTGTTTATGAGGATAACTTTTTGATTATTTTGTGATGATTTGAGTTCTGAGACTTTTCTGTCCTATATATGAGTCTTGATTCCTTGGGGGTTTTTAGTGCAATGTGTTGCCCCTGTAGTGAGGGACTCAGCACAAATTTCAGATTTGGAGCTGAACTTTCACCTGCCTTCGATTGCTATGGTCCATTCTTTTGGTGTGGTCCTTCCCAGAAATAGACAGGATTTCAACAGGCATGTTGAAATAACCTTAGCATGGTTAAGGATGCATAACTGAGTAGCCCTGGGACTCCCAAGCACTTTAGACCAAAAGCTCCTTTAGCCAAAGTCTGCCAGGACATGCGACAACTGTGCTGGTGCCTCAGAGTGGTGACAGAAAATAAGATTGTTGAGTTGGTAGTCTGCAAAAAAGGAATGAGGTACCATTTGGTCCAGAAGCTATAAAAACACGTACATAAAAAACTTTTAGGTGCTGCTAGAAAATATAGCTACTCTGTATCATTTTTAGTATGTGAAATGAACTGTAGACCTTTCTTACGTGGTCACACTCACCTGTGCTATCTGAGGGGCATTCCACAGTGACTAAGGAGCACAACCGTGGTTATTGAGGCAAGAGCAAGTGCCTTGTCAATTAACAGCCTCATTATTGTCTTGAGAATCAAAAAAATCTGTCTTGCGGTGCCAGAAAAATCCCACATATTCAAATTAATGCTGGATTATAAAACTTTCTGCTGTGGCTGAATGGTTGTAAGACTCCAAGTGCTTGCACAGCCCTCCCCTTGCTGTGCTGCCTCAGAGCCTTGATTAGAGCAGATTTGTGCTCTGGTGAGCTCCCTGTGCCTCTGCTCCTGTTGGGGCTCCCAAACCTAAAAAGAGACTCGAACCAGCCTTTGCTCCTGTTGGGGCCCCCAAACCTAAAAAGAGACTCTGAACCATCACTCTGCTCCTGTTGGGGCTCCCAGTCCTAAATAGAGACTCTGAACCAGCCCTCTGCTCCTGTTGGGGCTCCCAATCCTAAAAAGAGATTCTGAAACCATCATCTGAACCACAGCCATGCAGGAACAGCAAAAAGGTGTTGCCAGCTCTGGGAAAGGAAAAAAGAAAAAAAAAGGAAGGAAGGCAGCCTGTTTTCAAATCCCTGTGAATGGGTTAACACTGTTGCTAGGAAAAGATTTGCCCTTTTACAGATCTGAAGGGAGGTGATGTTGACAGTAAGGAGTAGGGGCCCAGCAAGGTCTGAAGTTTTTTGTGTGACTTTTATTGCAGGGAAAGAAAGGGCATTGACAACAACAGCTGCCTGTAGCACAGCTTCCCCTCCTTTTTTTTTTTTTACACTTGACTTCTAATATGGATTCCAGGCATGATTCAGCAAACAGAAGGAAGATTTTTACAGACYTGGACTGGCAGTATTAGGAAAAAAAAATAAAGCAGAAAAACCAGCCCTGGAATAACATAATGGGCTTTCTTTGCTACATCTAAAATTTGGATCTTAACAATTTCTCATGAGCCTTAATTTGTAAGAGTTGTAGGGYTCTCCTGCTTTAACTGCAGAGTCATTTGCTGGAAATGCAGACTTGGTCTCATTGCTCTGCTTGAGAGAAGGGCCCAGCTCACCTCCAGCCTCAAAATGAAAAAACCAKTAAATTGCATTGTCTGTAGATTGGTTTTGTTCTTATTTAAGGACAGAGAATGATTCTGTGATCCAGCAGTGCCTGAAATGGTGCTGACAGCTGTAGTACTTCACCCCTCCTTCTCCAGTAAGAGCTCCCTTTCCAAATCTGGGACAAGGTTTTTAAGCTTGAGGAGCAGATTTTTAAAGACAACAGTAAAGCTCAGGAGCTCCTCCAGCCTATCCTCATGCCCCAAGAGAAGAGCAAGTGTTTCTAAACCAAATCTGTGGGCTGAAACAGGTACAAGCACAAGCTGGTCACCTTCAGGAGGCAGCTAGGAGCAATAAGGGCTGGCTGCATATTAAGTTGAAATCACACTGGGCACACACAAGTACAGGAAAAGAAGAGGAAAAAAGGCTTCTGAGACAGGCAGCAACTTGATCAGTGTGGGAGTGATTGATTTTTTTCTGATGGTTGTGAGAGTTGGTAGTTATTGTGTTTTAGCATGTGATTAGAGCAGCTAACGTTTGGGTTTTGTTGAAATCTAATGGACAYTGGATAATATTCAGCAATTTGAGTGGGAATTAAAATGATGAATGTCTCCTTTTGTTGAAATGGTGGRACAGTCAGGTGAGGTCCCTGGTGGCTGAGAAAAGGAAACTTTGCACCCATTTTTTAGAAGGGGAATAAGGAGACTGAGAGCCTCACCTCTGAGTCTGGGAAGTTCATGGAGCAGCTCCTGCCAGGAGCTCTGCTGAGGCACATGGATAACAGAGAGGGGATCCAGGACAGCCAGCAGGAAATCCTGCAGGACTCTGCTGAGGCACATGGATAACAGAGAGGGGATCCAGGACAGCCAGCATGGCAGCTCCTGCCAGGAGCTTCTGCTGAGGCACATGGATAACAGAGAGGGGATCCCAGGACACGCCAGCATGGCAGCTCCTGCCTCACAGCTGCTGGCTTTCTGGGATGGAGTGGCCACATCAGCAAAAAGCTCAAGTGTACACTACTGCAACTTTCTGTAAGGCCTTTGACACAGTGCCCCAAAATCCTCTCACTAAACTGGGGAGACGGGATTGGAGGAAGAGAGACACCTTCTTGGGGGACATCTTCTTGTGGCTTTCTAAGCTTATAAGAAAGGGAGGAAAAAAGTTTTAAGCCAGGCCTGTTGAGAGAGGACAAGGGATAATTGTTTAAAACAAAAAAGAGGATGGATTTAGCTGGCTGGCAGGAGGACATTTTGTGCAATGAGGGTGTGAAAACTACGGTACAGATACAGAGAGTGTAATAGTTGCCCATCCCTGGAACGTTCCAGGGCAGGCTGGATGGGGCTCTGAGCAGGCTGATGAAGTTGAAGGTGTTCCTGTGTGCCTTGTGAAGGCTGACCTAGAACAGAGACCAGACAGAGCTAAAGATAAAGCAGGGGATTTATTAAGAGGCCTCATGGATCCACCTTGGGCACACAACCCAAAATGGCCCCAAAATGCACGAGCGCTCCCGGGGTTCTCTCCCTGGCATCATTCTGCTCCATTTGCATCTTGCACTTCATTGTCCCATTCCAGCTTGAGCCCTGCAGTCCACCCTGCTTGTTTTTCTCTCTGCAGCCCACGGGTTTGTGCTCTGGGCTGAGATTTGGATCATTTGTTCTTGGTGCCCAGCTGGAGCAGGAATGTTTTGTCTCCGCTCTCTGTGCCCAGACTCAGCATCCCTGAATATGGAGCTCAGACACCACACACTAAAGCAGCACAGAATGTGAAATATAAAAATCCAAAACTGTGGCATCACCTGCCAATGGCAGGGGGCTGGACTAGATGACCTTAAATGTCCCTTCTACCCAAACCATTCTTTGATTCGAGTTCAGTGGTAGAATAATTTCTGCAGCTGATAAGAGCAATACTGTATTGACAGGCAATGTTAGAAGGAAGCTCTGTAAATTATGGAGTGGCAGCACAGGCTGTCTATAAGCACTTTGCAACTTTAAAAATCCCAGCAGCTTGTACTGATGGTGTCCACAACCTCCTCCTCTTCTCTTCAGCACTACTCTTTTGTTAGGAAAATAACTGCTTTAAACTGCAGGGTTTAATTATATATATATATATATATATATATATATATATATATATATATATATATATATACACTATATATACATATATATATATATACGCATAACATATTATATATATATGTATATAAAATATATTTACTAGAAGAAAATAGATATTTTATTGTTATATATTATATATATATATTATTTTCATTGCCATGTGTTTCCTCTCTTTGGGAAATCTCAGATTTGTTGGTTCTGGGACTGGCAAAGGAACAGTAGAGGAGTGACTGGTGGAGACTGCACAGGGCGTGTGAGTGTAGCTACCATTCCCACACTAAAGTTTTAATAATGCTTCTCATTTTCTCTAAGATTATCAGAAATGAGCCTCATCCCTCCGGATCCCGTGTTAATTGTGGCTGTTTTATGAGGATAACTTTTTTGATTATTTTGGATGATTTGAGTTCTGAGACTTTTCTCCTATATATGAGTCAATCTCACGCTTTAAGATATGAAAATTGCTCTGGTTATTCCTGTTAAATTGCATGTAATAACTATATAACAATATCCCCATAAATTATGACTGTGGAGACTTACTACTTGTCCTTGCCTCAGCTAATTACATTTCACCCCCATCCACTTTTTCATGCTGTCACTTCAAATGTACATTTTTTGGCTCTCCAGCTCTTGCAGTGGCTCTGGTGCACTCTGACAGCAGGGTGGGTTGCAGTTACAGTGGGGACACTTGCTGCACTCAATGAACTGAAATGAAAGATATTTTTAGTCTCCTGACTACACTATCCATAAAGGCATGGAAGGAGCTCGTATTTTCATGAAGGAATATTTCTGACACAATTCAAATTTAGGCACATCTGGGGACAGATTCAATGCAGAAGCAGTCCAGACAGGACTTCACCACCTTTTATTTTTTTAGGATAGTACTCCTGGTGGGAAGCCCAGCATGAGAGCAGGCTCTGTGGATTTGTGTAGGCAGGAATGGTTTACCCAGAAGGGCAATCCCAACCCTCCTGCCTGGGTATTTTCTAAAGCCCCAATGAAGGCAGGACTGATGAATCTGACTCCATGTTCTTAGAAGGCTAATTTATTATTTCATGATCTATGATATAAAAAGAATGCTGCACTAAAAACTATAACTAAAGAATAGAGAAAGGATACAGACAGAAGGCTAAAAGATAATAATGGAAAACTTGTGACTCTTTCCAGAGCCCTGTGGATTGGTCATTAAGTCAAAACAATTCACATTGTTTGTGGTCAATCAACAATGACCAGTTGGTGAACAATGTCCAACACATTCCAAAGCAGCAAAACGCAGGAGAAGCAAATCAGATAATTATTGTTTCCCTTTTTCTCTGAGGCTTCTCAGCTTCCCAGGAGAAGAAATTTTTCAGAAAATATGGGGGATATAAAGGGATTTTAGAAAATATGAAGTGCACGCCCCTCGTGAGGCATAAACATCTGGGAAGGCTGGGACTGTGCTTCAGTCTCTGCCCTTGTTCTCCAGAGCTCAGCTGTCACTTACATGCACTGGCTCATGTTTCATGTTAAAGACCCTGAACATGAGTGCACTTGCCCAGGAGTGATCCACATCTTCAAGGCATCCCCAGCCCAAAAGACCCAAATTTTTATCCCCCAGGAGAACAACTGACCCCAAGGAGAACCAAAGGCAGCCAGCCTTCCAGCTAAACCTCCTTTTTATTTCTAGAAGCTATTTACCCTTGAAAAGACCACTCTTGTAGAAAACAAGACATTTGTAGCTCTGTAAAACACCCCATTTTCCTTTCCACTTTTTTCCCCTTTTTTTCTTGCAGAATAAAACAATTAAAAAAATTTAAAAATTCTCTAGGAAGGATGATTTTGTTTGTCTTGTTGTTGAAACACTTCCTGCTTGATAAACAATGAGGGATTCTCAGTCAGATTTAAACACAAACAATTCCCAAACATTTCCAAGTTTATCGGTGACATTGTTACTGTATTGAGCCTTTCTGTTCTCTCTCTGGCTCCTTATACTGTCAGATACTATCAGAGTACCTGAGCATCTCACGCATAAAATCAATAGCAAAAGTAAAATCTCTGCAGGGGTTCATTCTCTCTGCCAGTGCTCCCTTCCCACTGGTAAAAAAAAATTTTCTTGAGTCAGGGCTTTTCTCTGGATTTTGAGGAGGGAAGAGGAAAATGCTGAAGAATATTTGTGTTGTTTGTATCCTGTGAGCTGCACCCACCACAAAAGGGCCCTTAGAGGTGCCAGGGGCTGGGGACAAGGACYTGGCTGGGCACAGGTGGCTGCAGCCAGGGTGGGTGGCCTTGGCACTAAGGGGCTGCTGTCCCCAAAGGGGCCAGCATAACCCTCTGTGTGAACCTCATCTGACCCCCACAGCTCCCCTGGAAAGCTGCATTTCTGTCCAACTCAGCACTTTTGCTGCTTTCTGAAGGCCTCTCTCCCATCTGGCTGTGGAAAGCGCTTCACAGGTTGGTTTGTCTCTTCCACACCTTTTTGTCATGTTTCTCTCCCTCAGGAGTCTCTTTTTTCAGGATAACTTGATGCTGTTTAGTTTCTCCTCGTATGGAAGCTCTTCCATAYTTTGGAACATTTTCATGTCTCTTGTCTAAAACTTATCACTCTGCCCTTTTTTACAGTGAGAGGCCAGGAGYGCAAGGAATTATCTCAGGTGTGGATGCACCAAGGGTTTAGCACTGACACAATGATGTCTGCTGTTTCTGCTGTCTCTGATTTCACCTTTCTGTGCACAGGAACACTGATGAAACCCCTCTTAATAATGTCACCAATGTCACTGTAGAATTTCCTTTTGTATTGTCATTTGTGCTGCARTTTAGAAAGGAAGAAGTATTTTTAGCAGCACATGAGGCATAAAAGCAAGCAGGTGCTGCATCTTTCAGTTTCACAATTTAACCCAAATGGCTTTCTGTGTCATTAGCTTCATGCAGCCCTGCCGAAAAGAACTATAAACTACAATCCAGGCTAGTTTTTCTCCACATTAGATTTCCAGGAGCAGCATATGTGGTTGTTGTGTAGCTGGGGCTGCTCCAAGGCACGCAGAAGTGTTTTGGATGGCCTCGTGCCCGAGTTCCCCCCCAGAGCTGCACTCATGAGAGCTGCCTGAGGGCTCCCTGGGGGTCTCAGAAAATCCAACCTTAGGTTTGGGTAATCCTAAATTTCTTAGACAATGGCAAGGATTATAGGGGAGARAGGAAGGAGTACYARYGACATGGTGGTTCAGATAGCAATTGTAATGCTGGTTGGTTTGCTGGTACATCATTGTTTCATGTGGTTTGTGGTGTGTGGGGGGAGTGTAATTGCTGTGCAGTACACCAGACAAAGGTAGAAGAATAGGCTCAGTAGGGAGAGGAGGGAGATAAGTGTGGCTGCTGGGGCTATGTCTTGCTTAGTTAGTTCTTGAATGATAAGTCATTTGGGCAGGAGTCCTGTCAGGGGAGGGAGCCCTGCGAGGGAGAGCAGGGTTAGGAGCAGCATTGCGTTTAAGGATGGAATTTTGGTTCATGCAGTTATTAGGGTAGATGGTTTTAAGACTTTAATTGTGTTTAGGGTGAGGAAAACGGTTGCAGTTATTGCAGCGTACAGGTAGAAGTTGAGGAGGGTGAGTTTAGGGCTGTAGATGATAATGATTGCTATTCAGCCCAGGTGGGAGATGGAAGAAAAGGCTAGGATTTTTTGGATTTGTGTTTGGTTGAGACCCATTCATCCCCCTAGGGCTGCTGAGAGGAGAGCTAGGATAGTTAAGAGAGCAGGATTTAGTGAGGGTGAGGTTATGTTGAGTAGTGTGACTGGGGGGAGTTTTATGATGGTGTGGATAGGAGGAGGCTGGTGGTGAGAGGAGAGCCTTGGAGTACTCCTGGGAATCAGAAGTGGAATGGCACTAGTCCCACTTTTATTGTGATTGCTGAGGTGAGGATCAGGCAGGACGTTGGGTGGGTAAGTTGGGTGATATCTCACTGTCCAGTGTGTCATGTTGGTTATGCTGGACAATAAGACAAGGGCAGAAGCAGCTGCTTGGGTCAGGAAGTATTTAGTGGCAGCTTCAATGGCTCGTGGGTGATGGGATTGAGATTAATGGGAGAATGGTGAGTGTGTTGATTTCAAGGCCAGTCCAGGCCATAATTCAGTGGTTACTCGAGACAGTAATGGTTGTTCCTAGGAGCAGGCTAATGATGAAGATTAGATTTGCTTGGGGGTTCATTAGCAGGGGAAGGAGTTGAACCATCATTTTCAGGGTACGAGCCCAAAAGACCATGGTGAGTCAATTRAGGTCCAGGCTAAGGGGATTTGGTGCCAGAGTAATTAAGTTCCCCCCCCCAACCACCTCCCACCATGGTGGGTTTTCCCTTCTGAGATGTTCATGCTCAGGTTGTTTGTGGTGGCCTCTGCAAGGATGTGAGCTGGCACCAACACCCACCTGACAGGCAGCTCCTCTTAGCTCAGCCCTCCTTTGTGCCACCCAGCCCACATAAAATAAAACTCTAGATGCAGCTTCCAGCAGTGCCACTGATATGGGTGAACCCAAATCTGGCAAATCCAAGCTAAAATTAACTGATCCTTCAAAGACTGCAGGTTATCCAGCCCAGGAAAACAAGTGTTGATGGATGGATTGATGGGAGGAAAACAAGTCTTACCATGGGTTTCCCTCAGTTGTGCTGGGGGCATCAACCTCCTTGGCTAGGGGAACAGCTGCTGCTTCTTTTATTGCCAGTCCTGGAGCAAGCAGGTTTCAGGCAGCTCAGAAAGTCTGAGCCATCAGTTTGTGCTGCTGATGGGCAGCTCCTGCTCCTGCAGGGAGTGCAGGGTATTTCTCAGGATGCTTTGCAAGCAGTCCCCTCTGAGTGCTCAGCAGAACAGGGCACAGTCTCACACGCTATCCATTGAAAAACCAGGCACTCCCCACTCTGGGAATGATGGGCATCTGACTCTGTTGATTCAGAAGGCTGAAGAATTGCTTCATTAAACTATATTATATCACATTATACTGTACTATATCAAAGAATACTAAAAGGATACTATACTATTCTCTACAAAGATACATACTAAAGAAAAACGTGTGATTTTCTAGCTAGAACACAGTTTTGACTTAATAGGTTAAATAATATAAACAACTATCACTGGAGTCCAATTAAGAYCTCACTTTAGGTAAACAATTTTCTTAACACATTCCAGATGTGCAAAATAACAAGAGCAGTAAGTAAAGATAAGAATTCTTCTCTCTTTCTTCTGTTTTTACTTCTCCAAGAAAAACTTGAGAGAGATAATTCTCTCTCTGTGTTTCAGAGAATGTGAATGCCACAACCGCCACCCTTCTGAGCTGTGCCACTGCTGCTGTGAGCCTGAGAGACTGTTCTCACTGCAACCACAAAATTCCATGTGGAATTTTCTGAGGCCCCATCGAAGGCAGGAAATGATGAATTTGACTCCATGTTCTTAGAAGGCTAATTTTATTATTTCTTGATCTATATTATATAAAAGAATGCTAGACTAAAACTATACTAAAGAATAGAGAAAGGATACAGACAGAAGGCTAAAAAGATAATAATGAAAAACTCGTGACTCTTGCCAAGCCCTGACACAGCTGGACTGTGATTGGTCAGTAAGTAAAAACAATTCACATGAAACCAATCAAACAAGACCAGTTGGTGAACAATGGCCAAACCACATTCCAAAGCAGCAAAACACAGGAGAAGCAAATCAGATAATTATTGTTTCCCTTTTTCTCTGAGAAGAAATCCTGGTGAAGGGATTTTTCAGAAAATATGACAGTGACACGCCCCTCGTGAGCACTAAACATCTGGGAAGGCTGGGACGTGCTTCAGTCTCTGCCCCTTGTTCTCCAGAGCTCAGCTGTCACTTCCAACATGCACTGGCTCATGTTTTCATGTTAAAGACCCTGAACATGAGTGCACTTGCCCCAGGAGTGATTGCCACGTCTTCAAGACCTCCCCAGCCCAAAAAGATCCAAATTTTTATCCCTCAGGAGAAACAACTGAACACCCAAACCACAGCCAGCCTTCCAGCTAAACTCCATTTATTTTGAAAAGCTATTTACCCTTGAAAAGGCCACTCTTGTAGAAAACATCCAACTCCTGGGTTAGTTTGGGGTTCAGAGAATGTGAATGCCACACGCTGCCCTTTCTAGCTGTGCCACTGCTGCTGTGAGCCTGAGAGACTGTTCCACATGCAATCCACCAAAATCCACGTGCTCTCCCACCCCAACAGCCCACCTCCCAGTTTAATTCTGTGCTGCAGGAGCAGTGGCCTGGGCTGTGCTGTGTTCCAGGAAAGGTGTGAGCAAGKCTGGAGCTTTGTGAGCTGCTCTGTGTCTTTGCCAGGGCCATGGTGAAGCACACGTGGTGAGTCAATTCAGTGGTTTTTTTGTCCTTGCTTTTCCACTAGCTTTTCCCCCAAAAGTGGAGCCTGTTGTGAAGCTGCAAGGTTTGAACTTGGGATCACTTACAATAGCCATGCTCATTCACTATTATTCTGTTGAAGCAATGTAAAAAGACAAGGTTTAATTTGTGAAATGGGCCATCTGTTCCCACACAAACTGCATAATAGAATGCACAACTATTTCAATTAATACAGTAAACCACCTTTAAGCCATACAGATGATTTTGTAGAAATTTTTGACTGCAGAAGATACCATCATCCTTTGCTCTAATTGTTCATGATTTTACCTTCCTATTTTTTCTTTAAAGAAAAGGAATGACAACTTGTCTCYCTGGGAGAGAAGTTTGCTCATAGATGGATCAGGAATAATTAGACCAAACAGTACTGCAAACTCCAGCAGACAAGATATCTCCATTACAGAGAGCAATGTTGTCATTTCTTTGACCATCCTCCCATCAATCCATCCATCAACAAATTAAAGCTGGCTAAAGAGCCACTTATCTGGAGTGCTTTTTATCCTGATTGCTGTCAATCTAGGTAAATAAACATTTTCCCTAGGCAGAGTTTACATGTTTAACCATGTTTCAGGAGACAGCCCCCTTGCTGCTCACACATCCAGCAAACCACACGTGTTTATTGCTGTGTTTCCTGACCCACCTCACCCACATATTGCAATTCCATTGGAGAAGCCCTGCTCCCTCTGCCTCCCTTTGCTTCATCTCTGAAGATGGAATGGCTGGGATAAAGTTCCAATAACACTTGCAGGCTGAGAAATGCCTAGAAATTAATTTTATTGCCTTTTGTGTTCTTGGAAAAGCCTGGTATCCTGTGCAGGGCTCACAGCAATAATGAAACCAGGGTATGAAAGAAAAATTAAAAAGCAGAGCTTTGTCAGGCAGGTTGCTTTGAGGAATGTGACAATACCACTGCATCTGTCTTCCACCATTTAAACCCTGACACCACAGATTACTTCAGGGCTTCATGATGCACATAAACATGATATAAGCAGCATTTTATTTGCCATCTAATAAATATGTATGTGSCAGCAAATGCACTGTTGAAGATATTACTTTCTTCCTATTATTTATTTTGCACTTAATTGATAGGCAGTGTGGCTCACACTCTGCCTGCTGCCTATCAGGCAGAGGCAAAGGAACTGTGAGCAAAAGCTCTCAGTTCTTGCTGTTAAAGTGGCAGCATGCTTGTTGGATAATGCTGCAGTGATGCTGGTGCCCTAAAAGGCACCAATATCAGTGGGAAGCAGTGGTTTAGCAAAGATAAGGATGGTTTTTCTGACAAGTTTGAGCCACAAACAATCCCCATGGCACCGCCACTGACCCCCTCCCAAAGACTCCAAACACACCTCCCCTCCTTTACCCCAGTGCAGCTGGCATTGAGCACCTCACTGGTCACTTCCCTCTGTGCTGCAGCTACAGCAGAAGCAGAGGAAGCTTTGGTGTCCCCACACGGCGTGCTCCAAGCACAGAAACATCTCCAGACTCTGCAACTCTGCAGCAGCCACGGCAGAGCCTGGTGCAGCCCTGCTCCTGGACTGCTCCCGGGTGTGCTGACTCACATGGTGAGTGGCCTTTCCTTGCTGGAGATGCTTTTCCCTGCCACTTTGTCATGGCAGGAAAAGGAAAGCTGTGCTCCCACTGTGGAGTGGCCTCTCCTTGTTGGAGATGTGCTTTCCCTGCCACTTTGTCATGGCAGGACAAAGCAAAGCTGTGCCTCCCCACTGTGGAGTGCCCTCCTTGTTGGAGATGCTTTTCCCTGCCACTTTGTCATGGCAGGAGATGGCAAAGCTGTGCTCCCTCACTGGAGTGGCCTCTCCTTGTTGGAGATGCTTTTCCCTGCCACTTTGTTCATGGCAGGAGAAGGCAAAGCTGTGCTCCTCACTGGAGTGGCCTCTCCTTGCTGGAGATGCTTTTCCTGCCATTTTGTCATGGCAGGAGATGGCAAAGCTGTGCCGCTCTCACTGTGGACGTGCGGTTGCCTCTCCTTGCTGAGAGATTTTTCCCCTGCCACTTTGTCATGGCAGGAGATGGCAAAGCTGTGCTCTCACTGTTGGAGTGGCCTCTCCCTTGCTGGAGATGCTTTTCCCTGCCACTTGTTCATGGCAGGAGATGGCAAAGCTGTGCTCCCTCACTGTGGAGTGGCCTCTCCCTGCTGGAGATGCTTTTCCCTGCCACTTTGTCATGGCAGGGAGATGGCAAAGCTGTGCTCCCTCACTGGAGTGGCCTTTCCTTGCTGGAGATGCTTTTCGCCTGCCACTTTGTCATGGCAAAGCTGTGCTCCTCACTGTGGAGTGGCCTCTCCTTGCTGGAGAATGCTTTTCCCTGCCACTTTGTCATGGCAAAAGCTGTGCTCCTCACTTGTGGATGGACCTCTCCTTGCTGGAGATGCTTTTCCCTGCACTTTGTCATGGCAGGAGATGGCAAAAGCTGTGCTCCCTCACTGTGGGAGTGTCCTCTCCCTGCTAGAGATGCTTTTCCCTGCCACTTTGTCATGGGCAAAGCTGTGCTTCCTCACTGGAGTGGCCTCTCCTTGCTGGAATGCTTTTCCCTGCCATTTTGCCATGGCAGGAGATGGCCAAGCTGAGCTCCTTACTGTGGGGTGTCCTCTCCTTGCTGGAGATGCTTTTCCCTGCCACTTTGCCATGGCGAGGAATGGCAAAGCTGTGCTGCTCACTGTGGAGGGCCTCTCCTTGCTGGAGATGCTTTTCCCTGCCAGTTTGTCATGGCAGGAGATGGCAAAGCTGTGCCTTCTCACTGTGACCTGCTGGGAGATGCTTTTCCCTGCCATTTTTGTCATGGCAGGAGAAGCAAAGCTTGCCCCTCACTGGAGTGGCCTTTCCTTGCTTGGAGATGCTTTTCCCTGCCACTTTGCCATGGCAGGAGAAGGCAAAGCTGTGCCCCCTCACTGTGGAGTTGCCTCTCCTGCTGGAGCATGCTTCCTGCCAGTTTGTCATGGCAGGAGATGCAAAGCTGTGCCCTCTCACTGTGGAGTGCCCTCTCCCTGCTCGGAGATGTTTTCCCTGCCACTTTGTCATGGCAGGAGAAGGCAAAGCTGTGCTCCCATTGTGGAGTGGCCTCTCCCTGCTGGAGATGCTTTTTGCCTGCCACTTTTGTCATGGCAGGAGATGGCAAAGCTGTGCTCCTCACTGGAGTGCCTCTCCTGCTGGAGATGCTTTTGCTGCCACTTTGTCATGGCAGGAGATGGCAAAGCTTGTGCTCCTCACTGGAGTGGCCTCTCCTTGCTGGAGATTGCTTTTCCCTGCCACTTTGTCATAGCAGGAGATGCAAAAGCTGTGCCCTCTCACTGTTGGAGTGGCCTCTCCTGCTGGAGATGCTTTTCCCTGCCACTTTGTCATGGCCAAAGCTGTTGCTCCTCACTGTGGAGTGGCCTCTCCTTGTTGGAGATGCTTTTCCCTGCCACTTTGTCATGGCAGAGATTGCAAAGCTGTGCTGCTCACTGTGGAGTGGCCTCTCCTGGCTGAGATGCTTTTCCCTGCCAGTTTGTCATGGCAGGAGATGGCAAAGCTGTGCTGCTCACTGTGGAGTGGCCTCTCCCTGCTGTGGAGAGGCTTTTCCCTGCGCACTTTGTTCATGGCAGGAGAAGGCAACTGTGCCCCTCACTGTGGAGTGTCCTCTCCTTGCGGAGATGCTTTTCCCTGCCACTTTGTCATGGCAGGAGATGCAAAGCTGTCTCCTCACTGTGAAGTGGCCTTTCCTTGCGGAGATGCTTTTCCCTGCCACTTTTGTCATGGCAGGAGATGGACAAAGCTGTGCTCCCTCACTGTGGAGTGGGCCTCTCCTGCTGGAGATGCTTTTCCCTGCCAACTTTGTCATGGCAAAGCTGTGCTCCTCACTGGAGTGCCTCTCCCTGCTGGAGATGCTTTCTCCTGCCACTTTGTCATGGCAGGAGATGCCAAAGCTGTGCTCCTCACTGCTGGAGTGGCCTTTCCTTGCTGGAGATGCTTTTCCCTGCCAGGTTTGTCATGGCAGGAGAAGGCAAAGCTGTGCTCCCCACTTGTGAGTGGCCTCTCCCTGCTGGAGATGTTTTCCCCTGCCACTTTGTCATGGCAGGAGATGCAAAGCTGTGCTCCTCACTGTGGAGTGGCCTCTCCCTGCTGGAGATGCTTTTCCCTGCCACTTTGTCATGCGGCAAGAGAAGCAAAGCTGTGGCCCTCTCACTGTGGAGTGGCCTCTCCCTTGCTGGAGATGTTTTCCCCTGCCACTTTGTCATGGCAGGAGAAGGCAAAGCTGTGCTCCTCACTGTGGAGTGTCCTTCTCCCTCGATGGAGATGCTTTTCCCTGCCAATTTTGTCATGCAGGAGATGCAAAGCTGTGCTCCTCACTGTGGAGTGGCCTTTCCTTGCTGGAGATGCTTTTTCCCCTGCACTTTTCATGGGCAGGAGAAGCAAAAGCTTGTGCTCCCTCACTGTGGGATGGCCTCATCCTTGCTGGAGATGCTTTTCCATGCCACTTTTTGCATGGCAGGAGATGGCAAAGCTGTGCTCCTCACTGTGGAGTGGCCTCTCCTTGCTGGAGATGCTTTTCCCTGCCACTTTGTCATGGCAGGAGATGGCAAAGCTGTGCTCTGGATGTTCAGGGCCAATGCTTGGGGAGGAGAGCTCAGTGAGAACACCTTGCCCACAGACTGAAGCAGAGGTAAGTGAGTGGCATGAACCTTTCCTCACACCCATCTGTGTCCCCACTGCCTGCTCTCAGGAGTTTGCTGGAATAATGTGAAAAAAGATGCCATTTCTTCATCCTTTTTATAGACATTAAGCAATAGGTGCCTTGCTTTCCTCTGCCAAAACAACTCAGTTCTTCTGTCAAATAAGGGTTCTTTAGACAAATAAAGGTGACCAGGTGATGGATTTCTATTCCTCACACAATATTATCATTAGATTATATGATGATAATTACATTCCTAATCATTGAATCAAACTCTACCTCAGATTTCCTTCCTCAAACACAGCCATAAAACTGGTGTGGATCAGTTCCTGCTGGGTTCAGCAGTTGAACCTCAAGGTTCATCCATACCTGRCCTGCCCCATCTGGGASAGATAGAGGCTGTGCACCTGTAAAATGACATTTTTTACCATAAATATGTGTCCATAGGCACGGGAGGGGGGTCAGACATGCAGAAGCAAAGCAGTTGTTCACAGATTTGGGCYTGCACAGAGCTGAAGGAGTTTGGTTTCCCCCTCTCAGCGCTCACAGGGGACAGTGACAAATGTTCCCAGCCATCCTGGGAACATTTCCCAGGATGTAGATGTTTTCTGTAGATGTTTGCTCCCTGGCACCTGCTGCCCTCATCCTGGYGCAGAGTCAGTGCCTCACTTTGCCCAGAGGAGAACAACTCCCATCCTGAATGGGATTTCACTCATGGTGAGTGAAAATTCACTCATGGTGAGATGTCATGGTGCTCACGCTGCCTCATTACATCTGTGCCATGCCTTCAGCACTGACCTTCTGGTCAAGCTCCTCCAATTCCAGCYTGGATGGCTCCTTGATTGTCCCCAAAGGTGTCCCCAAAGATGGCTGATCCAATCAGGCAGGAGTGGCCTCCATCTTTTAGCACTTGGTTTCCTTAACTCTGCACAAACACCACTTCTTTGCATTTATTTATACTCAAGTTTAAGTGCCTGTGCAAATTATAGCAAAGACAGCCAGAACAGAAATGAGGCATTTAAATGGTAAATAAACACTGCCTGTGCATGGTGGTGCTTTTATAAATAATTTCCCCTTTTAAGCTTTATTCTCTTCCATAGAGGAATATCACTTTTCAGAACATCTGAACCCGCAAACATCACACATCAATCTCTTTATAGGCTTATTTAAAGAGCATATCAAACTATTTCTGCAAGCAAAAGGACTAAATTATCCATGAATTCAGATAACCATCCTTAACCCAGAAAATGTCAAGTTTTCTGRAATAATGGTCCCAAACATGGCAGCTGTGATGGTTGTGCTGCTCCCCTTCAGGAGAGGGAAAGKCATCCATTCCTGGGACAGGCTCGCCCCTGACCATGTTCTGATTTATTAGGACAATATATTCTYTTTGTAAATTTGGTTTATAAATTTGGTCCAATATATTCTGTTTGTAATTTTGGTTCTGTTTATAAATTCTGTTTATAAATGTATATAATTTTGGTCCTGCATAGCTTTTGCTGTAGCACACTAAAACGCAAATAGGACACCTCACATCTTGCTTTATTCTTTAACTCCTGGCCATCTTTSAGTGATCTCTGGATTGAAAGCCACCTTCCTGATGGTTTTTATTGCAATGTTTACAATGCAAACCTGTTATATCTCCTAAATTCTACTTGTTAAGCCTGTAATAATTGCTGCCCAAAGTTTCCTAATAAGCAGACATCCAGATTTGTACCTGAAACGTTTCAGTGAGGGTGCAGGTGGTTCATGTCCACAGTCCTGAGCTGGGTGCTGCTCCAAACAGCAGATGRCCATGGTTAAGTTCTGAATGATGGCAAGCACTGACCGTAGGCAGATGTGTTTCTGAGCCCCAGATTTTGGGAATGGTAACAACACCACAGCACCTYCAGCGCTGCATTTGCTCTGAGCTATCTGCAGCTAGCAGGGGAGGGGCTGTGTTTATGGTACATGTGCAAATGGCAATCAAAAAATATTCCAAATTTTCTAACRGCTGTCCAGAGGCTGCCAGCTGCTCACCAGTCATGCAGCACAGTCATTCCCAGCCTCTGCTTTCAAGGAGGGAGTGCAATGTGGACACAGAGTGTGGGATTTGCTGTTTCCTCAGCTCCCAAAATGCTCAGCCTGATGAGGACCAGCCCAGCTTTGATTTCCTGCCCACCCCACTCTCCATATTCAGTAAAAATACYTGAGGTCACTGCCCCATGGGAAGATGAGGCAGGTGTTGTAACAGTGTGAAACAAGTAGCCAGGAATGAATTTGTCCAATTTGCTCCCAGAGTTGATAAGAGCCCCGGGAGCTGCTTTGCTTTCCCTGTGCTGGGGGCAGTGATGGTGAGTGTGCCTGGGCTGTGGCACAGCAGCTCCTGCCTCCAGGGCACACCCAGCCACCCATGGCACATCCCACCCTGCTGCCCACTCTTCTGGGCAGCCCAGGCACAGATGGGGATGGCTGCATGGCACCATCACATTTTCTGAAAAATCTCTTTGCCCAGGATTTCTTCTCCTGAGAAGCTGAGAAACCTCAGAGGGAAAAAATGAAAACAATAATTATCTGATTTGCTTCTCCTGTGTTTTGCTGCTTTGGAATGCGGTTTGGACATTGTTTACCAACTGGTCAGTGTTTCATTGGTTTCATGTGAATTGTTTTGGCTTAATCACCAGTCAGGGTTAAGCTGTGTCAGGGCTCTGGAGAGTCACAGGTTTTTCATTTGTATCTTGTTAAACCTTCTGTAAGCATCTTTATTCTTTAATATAGTTTTAGTATAGCATAATATAATATAATGTAATGTAATATAATGTAATAAATTGTAATATAATGTAATGTAATGTAATGTAATGTAATATAATATAATATAATGTAATGTAATATAATGTAATATAATATAGTATAATATAATATAATATAATATAATATAATATAATATAATATAATATAATATAATATAATATAATANTATAATATAATATAATATAATATAATATAATATAATATAATATAATATAATATAATATAATATAATATAATATAATATAATATAATATAATCTATAGAATTCTAAGAGCATGGAGTCATATTCATCATTTCCTCCCTTTGRCAGGGGACCCCAAAAATACCACAGCTGCAGGGACAAACACCCCTGGCCCAGCTGAGGGCTGTGCCCAAGCAGTGCCCAGCTGTGGTTGCAGGGTGCCAGGCAGAAGTTTATAAATTGTAGGGCTCTTGCTCAGTCCTACAGCCCCTGTCCTGTGGCTGCAGAGCAGGAGTCACTGGCCAAAACTGTCARCCTGCCAAGCACTGCCTTCCTCTGCAGTTTTAACAAACGTGATGAAAATGCCAATCKCAAGTTCATTTCAGTGTGTTTGGGGTTTTTTTGTCTTATAATCAGAATATGGTGGCGGAATTTATTGTTGGTGCAGTTTGGGCATCGTGCTGTAAGATACAGAACTGAGAAAAAATGGAATACTGTGAGAAGAAGGCTGAGACAAAACACATGAGTGTTGTACAGGCTCCTCCTAATGTGGTCTCTCAGAGTGGATAATAATATAAACATCCATCCATTAGAAAAAACCTACCCTTTACTGCCCCCCATTAAATACATTGGCAGCCCTATTAAAATACAAGTCAGATTTGTGTTTAATGATCTTGAAAGGAAAGTAATTGCTTGAGTATTACCATTCAAATGTTCTTACAGCAGCATATAATATTTACAGTCTAAGTGCCACTTCTGAGTGCTGTGTGGCACTGGAGATTGCCCAGCCTGTTCAGAGCCAGGGTACAAAGCTGATCCACCCTCTGAGCACCAGAGAGCCTGTGAGGAACACCCAAGCAATGGGCTGCATCATTTCTCAGTTTTAATAACCTTCTCAGAATCTCTGCTGCCCTGAGTGACCCCGAGGTGTGTCAGAAAGTCTCTTGTCCCAGCCTGGCAGTCGAAGGAGTCAGAACTCTTCAGTTCTCATTCTCAAGGTTGTTTATTGTTCCTTATCTATAAAATTCTTTCTCCTGACCTGCTGAGGTCCATTCAGCAGGACAGACAGACAAACTCTGCCTGCCCCAAGGGCAGTGTTATCTTTTTATACTAAAAACTACATGTACAATATTTACCATAACTTCCCAACACCTATCACCTATGTTAGACAGTGAGCTTCTACTCTAAACCAATCCCAAAGTGCCACCATCACAGCAGGAGATGGAGGCCAAGAAGGAGAAAGAGAAAGGCTGGACATGCCCAGATTCCTCCACCTTGCTCCCTGAACCCCCACTCACTCTAAAAACCCCAAAAATCTATTTTTCACCCTGTGATAAAATAATCATTATTCCACTTAAACTTTCATGGCTTGTAATTCTTCATCTAAAGGTTGGTAATTATTTCTTCCAAGGGCTGAGATCTGTCATATTCTGCTCTATGTTTTTCACCCCTGACAGTGTCTTAGTCCACATCATGGATTATATCATGTTCAACTCTTACACAGGTTTTTGTGGGAACTTCCTCACACAGAAGTTCCTTGTGATGAAGGAAGAGGGAAATGTGAATGTATTGCTTTTATTTTTAATTTATTATTTATATTTATATACATTATATTTTACATATAATATACAATAATATAATATACAATGTACAATATATATTATATATATTTTATTATAGATTATAGATTATAGATTATAATTCTATATTCTATATTCTATATTCTATATTCTATATTATATATTATATATTATATATTATATATATTATATACTATATATTATATATTATATATTATATCATATACCATACATATTTTATATATTGTATGATATATAATTGTAATTATATTATAGTATAGTGTATATTGTATAATATATATTGAATGTATTATATTATATATTATATATCCTATATATTGTATCTATTATATTTTATTATTATATTTATATTTACTGTATTACTTTTTCTATTTATTTATTTACTTATTTACTTTTTTATTTTTATTTTTATTTTTACAAGTCCATCAAGAGTAAACCGGGAGAGTATTTCATAAAGCACAAAGCAAGAGTGCCACAAAGAACATCAGAACTTTCCCAGTGGGAAACAATGATGTCCCAGCCCTTTTTTCACCTCTCTTGCCRATCAAGATCTTGGTCCCTCAGGCTTCAGGAGGSATGGTGAATACTGGGCTTGGTGTCRGTGTCTCCTGGAGGGAAAAATGGCTTGGCCATGTCTGCCCCTTGCTCTGTGCTTGTACCAGACCAGCTGAGGAGGCCACAGCCACCAGTAAGACCCCAGCTAGAAGCAAGATTAATTAAAAAACCCTAATGAGCTCCGACCACCTCGAGCATTGCGTTTTTTTGGCCATGCTGGTTGTGAGAGTGACAAAGTGACAGCCCTGCCACAGTGCATCAGCTTTTAGAGCCCCAGGTGGCACTGTCAGCTGCCACCCCGGGCAGGGGGGACTGCAGGATGTGGTGGGAAGGGAGGAGGAGGAGGATGAGAGGCTCTCAAGCACCCACACCTACCAATCAAACTGGTGCCATGGGCCAGAAGTGGGTGCTAGAATCTGGGGAGGGTGTCCATAATCACTTGGTTGGTGTGATGGCTGATGTTTCTGTCGAGGAGCAGGTCATACAGCTTCTCCCCAGCACCTGGCTCAGGAGGGGCTGCTCCCCGCACAGTGTGGGCTTGGACAGGGCCCTTCCTCCATCTCAGGCACTCACAAAGGGAGGGCTGGAACAGTCCAGACATAGTGAGTCCCTTTCACACTGAGGCTTTTTTAGACCCCTCACCACAGGGAAAGCCTGCAAGGAGGTACAAAGGTAGTTCATGTTCCTGCTGGAGAAGTGGGGATGTGTAGCCCCACATTTCACAGAGAAAAGCAGGGCACAATTCTTCCCAAGAATATTTCTGAGATTCACATCCTCTGAACCTCAGAGAAAGGAAAAACAATTCTTATCTCACTTGCTGTGCCTGTGGTTTGTGCCAAAAGCAGAATGCAACATGGAGATTGCTAACCCAGAATGATGGTGTTTGGTTCCTTGGCCTATCAGGGCCAGGTGTGTGTGTGAGTCAGGACTGTGGGTGATAGCCACAAGATTCTGGGCAGTGTGTGCAGGGTTGAGTGCTTGGCAGATTCAGTTTAGATGTAATGTAATGTAATATAGAATAATATAGTATTCTTATATATATATATAATAATATAATATAATATAATATAATATAATATAATATAATATAATATAATATAATATAATATATACAATATACAAAATATAATATAGAATATTTAATATATAATATATATTATAGATATACATTATATATTATATATAATATATAATTATATATATTATATATTATATATATTATATATTATATAATTATATGGTACATAAATCTATATTATATATTATTATATATACCATAATAATATAATATAATATAATATAATATAATATAATATAATATAATATAATATAATAATTAATCAGCCTTCTGATAAGGTGGAGTCAGATGCATCATTCTCTCCCCTCGTCAGGGGAAAAAATAATTCTACAGGGATGACACTTGAAATCTCTGCTGGTGTTGTGAAATCCCTGCACACTCTTTATGAACAAACACGAGGGAGGGGAAAGGCAGAGAACCAGGAAAAGGGAAAATATTTGCAGTTTATGCAAACTGTAATGGCAAAGAAGAGTGGAAGCACCCTTCAAGAGGRGCACACACCTCTCTTGGAAGGCGTGCCCATCCCTGCAGAGAGGTGTGCGAGTCCCAGGGCAGAATATCTAGCTGTGTGCCAGGCAGGAGCAGCTTGGCAAGCCATTTTCCTGCCCTGGGAACTGAAGCCAGCCCCACACCCCTCTGCAGATTAGCACATCTCTGGATCAGGATGCTCAAGGAGTCCAAATCACTACTAGTGTTTTCTCTGGATCCTCCTGAGCCTTTCACCAGTGAACTGAAAAATGTGGCTGTGCTGAGTGATCTGGGATTTAGCTGAGCTCCTCATTATAGGTTTCTGATTCCCTCATTAGTGAGCTTTAAATTTCAAGCTGGAACAGATCAGGTACAATCAACAAACCCAGAAAAAAAATGTGCAATTTTGACATGACTTTCCTCAGCTTCAGGCCAGCCAAACAGCACATCTGGATGGCACAAGTTGCTCTTGAGAACCTAYCAAAGCTCTTGAGCTTTTATTGCAGCTGGGGCTGGGTGTTATTCAGGGCTGGTGACCAACTGGTGGTGCTAATGCTTCGTTGGATGGGAGGTGAAGAAGGGRTCATCACCTCTCACTAAATGTGTACACTCATTACACAAACCCTCTGCAAACCACAAAGCAGCCTTGCAGTTAAAGGATCCAGCTTGAGTCCCAAGAGATGGTAGAAAATTTCTATTCCCAAATTTCACGTGGCAGCACTTGGATCATGATCTCTTCAAGGAGCAGCCTCTTGCTCGGGTCACCCAACACCCCTTAGTCCCTGTGAGAGACTRTTGTGTGGGTTTTGTGCCTGTAAAGTGCTCATTGCCTGGGAGGGTGATGGGAAACTCACTTGTTTGCACAGAACTGTGGGACAGCCAAGCATCAAATCAGACAGGGCTGGGTTTGAGGGGGAGTTGGCCACAGTCAGAGGCAGCAAGGCTGGCTGACAGAGCACAGTCCCTGCCCTGGTGGGTGGAGGAGGCTCTGGAGCCAAGTGTCACTGTGTTGCAGGCAGCACAGCCATCGACTGCAACAGACTCCAAGAGCTGCAGGAGTGTGCAAATAAAAACAGAATCCTGTTGCTTTCATTTATTTAAGGAAGTGATACTCCTTCTGAAAAAAGGCAAGGTGCCATTATTCATCCTTGATGGAGGCTGTTGAGGCTCTTAGAGGTTTGTGCTTGGTGGCATTTTACAGCTCTGTCCCCTGGGTGCTGTGCTGAGAGCCACCTGCTGCAAGCAGGTCAGTGACAAGCTGGATGAAGGARTGTCCTGCAAGGAGAAGGGAGGAGCTGAGTCATTTTCTTCTGCAGCAGGCAGACTGTGAGAGGAAAACCCCTTTTCACACCTGTGAGGATGCTTTCCTGGAGACTGAGCTCCTCAGAGTGGCAGTGAGAGTGGAAGGGGGGAACTGCAGCCTGATGTGGTGACAGATGACTCGTGGGCATTGCACCAGGTGATTTCAGCCCTCTCTTCCCCCACCTTCTCCCTGAAATCATCCTCCCCTGAGAGCTCCTGGGTCTTGGCAGCAGTGAGGCACCCCTGGCACTGGCAGGAGGGGCAGGCAAAGGGATGCCCACCCTGCAGACCCCCACCCACATCAATGGAAATATGGATATTTGTATATTTACATATTTAGTCTATTTGTACATATTTATATCTTTAGTCTATTTATACATATTTACATATTTTGGTATTTTTCATTTTTATATTTACATATTTGGTATTTGGTGTGGTGTCTGGAGGATACACCTGGCATTTCCAGTGAACTAGCCAGAGATCACTGTAACTGGTAAGGAGCTGGCCCTTTTTCACATTTTCTCCAGGTTTAGTACTATGAAACAACCCATTGGGAAACAAACCTAGACTTTGGCCATTAATGCCAACTATCTCCCTGATGTGCACTGTCTCATCTTTTGGTGGTGGTTGAGTTGATGACCATTTTTTGGAGTTCAGGCGAGTACCAGGGCACTCTGTGAAGCCTTATCTCATAAAATACAGACAGAGAAACTCTTCCTCTCCCCTTGAGTAGAACGTCTGCAGGTTCCTCTGAGGCCACCCTCAGGCAGGTSTCCTCCTCCCCAGAGGAAGAGGCAGCCCAGGGGATGCTGTCCCACCAGCAAAGGCAGCCAAGGCAAAGGAGGGCCCTGAACTTCACCTGCTGYTGCTCTCTGGGTATCAAATTAAGCTGGCAATGGCAATTGTGAGCCTTCTCAAGGGGGCCTGGTGACATCCAATAYTCATCAGTCCCAGTTTCCTCCTTTTTTTTTCCCTCCTCCATTCAAGAAAACCCAGTTTTTCTACTCCAAATCCTTTCCTAGTGGTTTTCTAAATTTTTTTCTTTATGGACAGTTCCCCTTCTTCTCTCCTCTCCCTGTGCATCCTTCTTTCTGAAGGAGCAGCCCTGACAGAGGCTCTCCATTTGGGATTATCCCCCAGCAATGTTTGCTTCCTTTCTGGCTCATCCTGCTTGTTTCCCATACCCAGGCATATTAACATTCCAGCTCTGATTGTCATTTATCTRTTGTTGGAGAGCATTTCCTTTCTGTCTCATTCAGGAAAAGAAAAAAAAAAAAGAAAAGAAAAAAGTTAAACCAGTGCCAGATTTTTTTTTAAAATGAAGGCAATTCTTCTCTATTTTTGTTGCAGGCACCTAAAATCTCAGCTGCTTTGGGTTGCAGAATGTGCAACCCCAAGAGGCAGGGGCGTGTTGGGTGCTCAGGTCAGACAATTGCATGCACAAGCGTCCAGCACCATGCACGTCTGGTGATGTGCATTCCTGAATGCATTCATGCTGCATGCCATCATGTCAGAGCAGGGCTGTGGCTCAGGAATGCTGCCATGGGAATGCTGGGGACACAGGGCACAGGCTGTGCTGGTGAGTGTGGCTGCGTTTCTGCAAGCAGCCCTCATCTGCTGACATTTGAAAATGTGTTCCTTAATCTCTGCGGTGCGGGACTTGCTGTCAAGAAACATTGTCTGGGAGGAGCTGTTGGGATTCAGATTATCAACCAAACATTAATTATTCTTCCAACTAAACCCTCAACAGCCTGGCTAGATAATACAAATGTAGAAAAAAGAAATGGGGACGAATCATGCTCAGTACTTGAAACCTAGAATGCACCGTGCTGCAGGAACAAAATCAAATACCYTATGCATGTGAGTGTTGAGACACAGCAGAGCCAGACCCTCAGCTGGGGCTGGAAAAMGCACTGTTGATCCATCAGAAGATGCTCTCCCCACTGTAAGATCTCGAGCAGCTCTGTTCATCCTGAGCATTRCCAGATAATGACAAGATCTGTCAGGTGGCGCTGAGGAAAGCTGAAGCCAAGGGAAGAGAGAAGATCTGTTAATCGTTTGTGATAGCAAACTTGTTCAGGGTTTTTTTAGTCCTGCTTATGCAAGAAGCTGCTCAGACAGACAGAAGTAGTGTAGGCCCTTGGAGAAGCTGCAGCAAGTGCCTCCCTATTGGTTTCTCTGGGTCTGGATTGAAGGCACTTGAGACAATAGTTCATGTTRYGACTCAGGTGTTWATTATTCCTTATCAGTAAAACAGTCTCACTGCTGTGAGTTCTGCAGCTTTMCAWTAGAAGGCACAAAATGGCCAACAATCTCTTGMMACAAGGTCTTTTAAGACTAAACTATCCAATTAAGAACTGACACCTGGATTATTTCCCCTTTTAACCCAATAACTGATCCCAAAGAGCCCACAATGGGACTTTTCTGCCCAATTACAAAATGCCCCCAAACCCATGYAGAAGGAGGAAGAAGAAGCATGAAGAAGAAACCCAGGARYACACCCTGTGCCCTCCATCTTGCTTCCATCCACAYCATACTAAAAATCCCKAAACCTKAATTTCTCARCAAGTGATACACCTACACTACTCTRTGCAATCTATTTCACARTRTTGTGGATRCRAYRCTATCAAAGAGTCCAGGAAACTTTCTCCATGGATGAGGGTCAAAGTCAGAGCTCCCCTGGYAGTCAGGGCACCCCAGAGCACACAGAGAAATATTCCCAGTGRCCTGGGTTTCCACACCTGCCCTTCCACCAGGCAAAGCATCAGAGATTTTYGAAAGAACAACCTGTGTGTTGTGCTGACCAGGCCTCCAGATCATTTACCCTGTGGCACCTCAGGCTGASCTCAGCACAGCTTTATATTTACAGCCCTCTGTTCCACATGGGGTAAAAAGGCTTAATATCATCATGGTGCTGCCCTTGTGTTCAGCTAGGCTGGAGATTAAGTATTTACATTTCAGCATACACAACTWAATGCTTTTAAACACGAATAAGGGGTTTAAAACCTTAGAATAGAGCCATAAAGAGCTAATGAGAAGAATAAAAATTGGGTAGATAAAAAATGATGTAAGGTAGGGTCTTAATTTTTTATTATTAAATTCACAGCACATTAAATATTAAGTGTTCATAAACTTTGTTTTGTGCAATGATAAATTAATAATATCTACATAGACATGTTCTTTTACAACAGGGAAGCCAAGAAACATAGTGCCAGAGGACCTTGTGTTGACAACCAAAGCCATTAGAATAGACTCCTTAATCTTCAATCATAAAAAGTAGATAATGTTATTTCTTATTACTATTAAATGCAAAGTGCCTTACTAGGAAACATATATGCCATCACTAAAAATAACTACCAGGGAATGTTTTGAGCAAGGAAGAAAAAGATGTTAGCAAATTATACCTCGYGATAAATTCAGTGAAATGCTCCCTGCTAATCTCTGCCATACAAAACTTGGTTTTCAACTTATTCTCCCGTTAGCTCATAACAGGTTGCATAAGATTTACGTCTGAGCACCAAAACAATCAAGGTTTTACCTGGCACGTTGTACTTTAGGTAATAGCCCCCAAATGTCCCCAGCCTGCAGGCTGATGGAATACTTTCTGCACTGCTGAAAAACCTCTGCTGACCTCCTCTTGGGGAGAGGATGGTGGATTTGTGTCTTCCACCTCACCTGCAAGCTTCCTTGATTAAAGCCAGGGGACTTCTGCAACTTCTGTCTGGGATTTAGCAGCATTATTCATTCAGGTGTTTCCTCATAAATATGTGAGGAGGAGGTGTCATCCAGGCCAGCCCCCTCAAAGCCAAACTCCCTGACTGCAGACCAGGCCGTGGAGAAGTATTTCCAAATGAAATGTGGCCTAAATGAAGGAACTGGGGGTTTGTAACATATTTACACATGGCCTAGACATCAAACTCCTCCAGTGGTTTGTGCTGTAGCTCCCAGGGCATGGAAGTAGATGGGCTTTGAAGACCCTTCAGCAGCACAGCTGGTAAAGAGCAGTTCCAAGCACCTAAAACCAGWAAGGGTAGGACAAAATGTTGCTTTGCATAACCACACACAAATTTTTGAGTCCTGACACTTCAAATATTTTTTTTCCCAAAACTAGAAGTGAAAATAGACTCGTCTGGTGTCACCATCAATGATTACCATTACCATCAATGGTAATGATGTTACCATCAACATTATTGAATGGATAAAGCCAAACCAGTCACCTTTGGACACACATTTGCCTTCCAAACCCTCTGCCTCTGGTTCCCCTGCACGTTCCATGCCCAGGGCTGCTGCCACCCCACAGCTCCCAGCCAGCTCCTGCCCTCTTGGGGCTTTAGCTGCTCACAGTGACTCTGAGATGTGTTAGAAACTCTCTTTTCCCAGCCTGGCAGTCAGAACTCTTKATTTCTRGGTCTCAAGGTTGTTTATTGTWRCRTATCTATAAAATTCTTTCTCCTGTCCWGCTGAGGTCCACTCAGRAGGTCAGACAGAGGCACACTGACACCRKCAYGGCAGTGTTATCTTTTTATACTAAAAACTACGTGTACAATATTTACAATAACTTTCCAATACCAGCACCTATGTTAGACAGTGAGCTTCTACTCTAAACCAATCTAAAAGTGCCACCATCACAGCAGAACGTGGAGGCCAAGAAGGAGAAGGAGAATGGCTGGACATGCCCAGATTCCTCCATCTCTCCCCCTGAACCCCCACTCACTCTAAAAACCCCAAAAATCTATTTTTCACCCTGTGATTAATTATTATTCTACTTAAACTTTCATGGCTTGTAACTTTTCATATAAAGGTTGGTAATTGTTTTTTCCAAGGGCTAAATCAAAGGCACAGGGGTCTTGGGCTCTGTGCCAAGGTCTCTGAGCCCCCTGGGCAGGGCCTGGAACCCTCCAGGGCAGCCAGAGGAATTTCCTGGGCTCCAACAAATACCTATCACCTGTGTTTGACAGTGAGCTTCTACCTAAACTAATCTAAAAGTGCCACCATCACAGCAGAAGGTGGAGGCCAAGAAGGAGAAGGAGAAAGGCTGGGCATGCCCAGATTCCTCCATCTTGCCCCCCAAGCCCCCATTCTAAAAACCCCAAAAAATCTATTTCTCACCCTGTGATAAATTCACTATCATTCTACTTCAACTTTCATGGCTTGTAATTCTTCATACAAGGTTGGTAATTGTTTTTTCCAAGGGCTAAATCAAAGGCACAGGGGTCTTGGGCTCTGTGCCAAGGTCTCTGAGCTCCCTGGGCAGGGGCTGGAGTCCTCCAGGGCAGCCAGAGGGATTTCCCGGGCTCTGACACTGCCCCAGATTTTTTCCTCCTGATCCCAAAATGAGCCAGGCTCGGGTAAGGACGGGRTGGGGCAACACGTGGCTGCCTTTGTCTGTTCCTAAGGGGTGTYCCCAGGCAGCTGATGGGAACCAGGACATGCCAGGGAGCGCATCCTGCCCGGAGCAGCAGCTGGGGCATGGAAAACCCTGCCAGCCCTGCTCTGGGCCGGCTCCCCGGACAGCCGGGCTGGTGGAGGCAGCCGGGAGAGGATGAGCTGTGCCCCAGTGTCATAGGTAAAAGTTAAATTAGGGTATAGTTCAATTATATTGCATTAGTTATGTTATATTAATTGTGTTATATATTAATATGTTATTAATATAATAAAAATATAATAAAATATATTATTAATAAATTAATAATTATTAACATATATTAATTATGTTAATTTATTATGTTAAGGGGGGGTTATTAGAACGTTCTAGAAGAAGGGTCTAGGGTTTGGTGGAACAGTGGTCTGGCGGGGCAAGGCGAGGTCGAAGAGYGATTGGATGGAAGATCTGACCAATCATTCGAAGCCCTGCAGAAACAATTGGCCCAGAATGAACGGCGTTAAAGACCAATGGGAAGCCTGGAAATGGACCAATGACTATGCAGATCCAAAATGGACCAATCCTGGACTCAAAGGGGGCTATAAATGGGGGGAGTTCAGATGGGTTGGGGTTTCTCTTTTGGAAGCTTGGTTTTTTTTTTTTTTGGGAAGAACTCAGTGCACTTGGGGTTAGCGCACAGTTTTGGTTTTGGCTCGCTGTGTGGGTGCCTGGGCTTATCCTGGGTACTCTGTTCCTTGTAGCTATTTTAGTAAATGAGAACCTCTTTCTCCAGAGAAAGTTTGGCCTTGTTCATGTTCATAACACCGGGGTGCAGCAGCAGCAGGTGCTCGCTGCCAGGCTTCCCCAAGCCCTGTGGCACAGCCCCTTGCTGTAGCCATGATGTTTTATGAAAAATCCTTTTGCTAGGATTTTTTTTTCCTGAGAAGCTAAGAAGCCTCGGAGGAAAAGAAAAACAATGATTATCTGCTGCTGGGGAATGAAACAGGTGCATCTTTGATTGGTCCWTGTTGGTTGTTTCTAATTAATGGCCAATCACAGTCAGCTGGCTCGGACTCTCTGAGAGTCATGAGCTTTTATCATTCCATTCTTTTTCTATTCCTTTCAAGCCTTCTGATGAAATCCTTTCTTCTATTATTTTAGTGTAGTTTAATATTTCATGTCCTAATTACTGCAGTASTCCTACTTCTGTCCCTTCCAGTCCTTGCTGCAGGAATACCAATACTCCTTACAGACCATAACCTTAACACCACATTCTGCAACCCTGCAGGAGGAGGAGACCCTGTTCTATACCAATACCTTTTCTGATTCTTCAACCATCCAGAAGTCTACATCTTAATTCTCTCAGGATTTGGAATCATCTCCCACGTRGTAARCTACTATGCAGGTAAAAAAGAACCATTGGCTACATGGGAATAGTGTGAGCCACGAGCTTTTGTTATCATTCCATTCTTTTTCTATTCCTTTCAAGCCTTCTGATGAAATCCTTTCTTCTATTCTTTTAGTATAGTTTTAATATATCATTTACTTTCAATATAATATATATATATCATAAAATAATAAATCAAGCTTTCTGAAACATGGGGTTAAGATTCTTGTCTCTCCCCTCATCCTGGGACCCCTGTGAACACCAGCACACGTTGCCATCCCTCCTCACAGCTGTGGGGGCACTGCCTGTTGGGCAGGGCTGGCATTGCCACCAGGAGCCTGTCTTGGAGTCAAGGCAGGGGCCWTGGGTGGCCCAGGGCACTCATATTGGGTGTCAGGCTTCCTCCTTCTGAAAAAGAGAGTTCTGCCTCCCAAAAAGCATCCCTAGGGCTCTGAACACAGGGGACACCCGACTGTGCTGCACTAGCTGCAAAAGCTGAGACTTGAGGCACAGCAGAGCAGTGGGGAGGAAGGCTGGGTGGGCTCTCTTTCCTCTCCTTAATATTTCGATGTTGGGAGGATGTTCACTGCAGGGAGCTTATCCCCACTCCTGCAGCCAGGCCCGGCTCTGCGGGCTCTGCTCTGGGGAGGTGGGCATGGAGAGGTTGGCAGGTCCCATCCCCAGCCTCAGCCCCTCCTGCCCTGCACCATTTCACAGGTGCCTTCTGCTGAGAGCCACCCACAGGAGACTGCTGGGTGTCAACCCCTCTCTTATGTGCTTCCCATCCTGCTCTGGGTACCACAAATAAAGAGCAGCGAGGAGATGGTGCCTGCTCTGTGTGCCAGCCCACAGACACTGCTTTTTTCTTTTTTCTTTTTTTTTTCTGGGGTTTTTTTTTTTTTTTTTTTTGGTTGGTTGGTTGCTTGCTTTGGCTTATTTTTGGTTGTTTTTGTAGGAGTTTTTGTTTGTTTGTTTGTTTGCTTGGGGTTTTTTTGCCTTGTTAAAGAACAAGGAGAAGACATCCCTGAGGCAAACACAGCAATGTTCTGAACTTTCGGGTGGAAACCACTGGCATATCAAAATTGCAAAAGGGCTGCAGGAGTTCTGCAGGCACACCCCAGTCAATGGGCAGCCTGATGCCAGCTGCRCAGCAYCCTCCAAAATTTGGAAGCACAGCTCCAAAATTAAATGAGCCCGACCATGCAGATCCCCCAGCTGCTGGACACTGGCCACAGACKAGTTGTGCTGTCAGAAAGCACCTTCATAAAATGCTGTCATTTTTGGGACACCTAGAGAAAGCCCACAACAAGGTCTCAAACTGATAGACATCAATGACAGGCAGGGCTTATCCAAGCACCTAATGGGGTTTAAGTGGGATAAGCCCAGGCTGACAGGGCAGATCCCATGGGTCAAACACCTGGACAGAAATACCTGCCCCACACAGCCCTGGTGTTATTGGCTCAGCACCAACCACAGGAGGTGTGGTGCAGTCCAGTGGGATTAGTGGAAAGCTCCACCTGTGAGAATTTATGGTAAGCTCCTCAGCATTTACTCCCAGGGTAGTTGAAGTAGTTTTCTGCTTAAGGAATTGGCTCTGAAAATCCCTTTGTTAAGCACTTAAGTACAGGTCGGCTCTTGGGCACAGCCTCACCATCCCCAAGGGCGCTGGAGCCTCGGGATCAGTCCAGCTGGAGCCTTGGGATCAGTGCAGGCTGGAACCTTGGGATCAGTCCTGGCTGGAGCCTTGGGATCAGTGCAGGCTGGAGTTTTGGGGTCAGTCCAGGCTGGAGCCTTGGGATCAGTCCCTGCTGAGCCTTGGGATCACTCCAGGCTGGAACCTCAGGGTCAGTCCAAGCTGGAGCCTCGGGGTCAGTCCAGGCTGGAACCTTGGGATCAGTCCTGGCTGGAGCCTTGGGATCAGTGCAGGCTGGAGTTTTGGAGTCAGTCCAGGCTGGAACCTCGGGATCAGTCCCAGCTGGAGTCTCGGGGTCACTCCAGACTGGAACCTTGGGATCAGTGCAGGCTGGAGCCTTGGGATCAGTGCAGGCTGGAACCTTAGGGTCACTCCAGGCTGGAGCTTTGGGGTCAGTCCTGGCTGGAACCTTGGGATCAGTCCAGGCTGGAGTCTCAGGYTCACTCCAGGCTGGAACCTTGGGATCAGTTCCTGCTGAGCTTTGGGATCAGTCCAGGCTGGAACCTCAGGGTCAGTCCAAGCTGGAACCTCGGGATCAATCCAGACTGGAACCTTGGGATCAATCCAGGCTGGAGCCTTGGGATCAGTCCAGGCTGGAGCTTTGGGGTCAGTCCCTGCTGAGCCTTGGGATCAGTCTAAGCTGGAGCTTTGGGGTCAGTCCATGCTGGAGCCTTGGGGTCAGTCCATGCTGGAGCCTTGGGGTCAGTCCAGACTTGGAACCTTGGGATCAATCCAGACTGGAATCTTGGGATCAATCCCGGCTGGAGCCTTGGGATCAGTCTAAGCTGGAGCTTTGGCTCAGTCCAGGCTGGAGCTTTGGGGTCAGTCCCAGCTGGAACCTCGGGGTCAGTCCAGACTTGGAACCTCGGGGTCACTCCAGGGTGGAAACTCAGGGTCAGTCCAGGCTGGAGCCTCGGGGTCAGTCCAGGCTGGAGCCTTGGGGTCAGTCCAGGCTGGAATCTTGGGATCAATCCAGACTGGAATCTTGGGATCAATCCTGGCTGGAGCCTTGGGATCAGTCCCTGCTGAGCCTTGGGGTCAGTCCAGACTTGGAACTTTGGGGTCACTCCAGGCTGGAGCTTTGGGGTCACTCCATGCTGGAGCCTTGGGGTCAGTCCAGACTTGGAACCTCGGGGTCACTCCAGGCTGGAACCTCGGGGTCACTCCAGGCTGGAACCTCGGGGTCAGTCCCGGCTGGAACCTTGAGATCAGTCCAGGCTGTGGAGCTTTGGGATCACTCCAGGCTGGAGCTTTGGGATCACTCCAGGCTGGAACCTTGGGATCAGTCCTGGCTGGAGCCTTGGGATCAGTGCAGGCTGGAGTTTTGGGGTCAGTCCTGGCTGGAACCTTGGGATCAGTCCAGGCTGGAACCTTGGGATCAGTGCAGGCTGGAACCTTGGGATCAGTCCAGGCTGGAGTCTCAGGGTCACTCCAGGCTGGAACCTTGGGATCAGTCCAGGCTGGAGCCTCGGGATCACTCCAGGCTGGAACCTTGGGATCAGTTCCTGCTGAGCTTTGGGATCAGTCCAGGCTGGAACCTCAGGGTCAGTCCAAGCTGGAACCTCGGGATCAATAGACTGGAATCTTGGGATCCAATCCCGCTGGAGCCTTGGATCAGTCCCTGCTGAGCCTCGGGTCAGTCAGACTTGGAACTTGGGGTCACTCCAGGCTGGAAACTCAGGGTCAGTCCAGCTGGAGCTTCAGCATCACTCCAGGCTGGAGCCTCGGGTCAGTCCAGGCTGGACGTTTGGGTCAGTCCCAGTGGGAGCCTTGGGTCAGTCCTAGCGCTGGAGCTTTGGGGTCACTCCAGGCTGGAGCCTCGGGATCAGTCCTGCTGGAGCCTCAGGGTCACTCCAGGCTGAGCATCGGGATCAGTCCCAGCTGGAGCTTTGTGGTCACTCCAGGCTGGAAACTTGAGGTCAATCCAGACTGGAATCTTGGGATCATCCTGGCTAGAGCCTCAGGTCGCTCCAGGCTGGAGCTTGGCTCAGTCCAGGCTGGAGCTTTGGGTCACTCCAGCTGGAGCTTTGGGTCACCCCAGGCTAGAGCCTTGGATCAGTCCAGGCTGGAGCACTGGGATCAGTCCCAGCTGGAACCTCGGATCAGTCCCGCCTGGAGCCCCGGCCACTCCTGCAGCTTCACACCCCAGCGCTGCAGAGGGGCTGCCCAGGGGCTGCTGCTCCTCTGTGCTGCCTCCCTGAAGAGCTACTGCTCTCTTATACCTTCCCTCTGTGGCTTTTTTAAAATTCCCTTTTCATGTTTCTTTTTTTCAGCTGCTTCCATTTTCTGTGATGCACTTCTATGGCGTCACTTTGTCATTATAATATATTTATTTTTATTGCAAACCTATTCTAGCTGGASCTTTCCAAAGGAGCCCAGCTAGAGGTGACAAGCTCTTCGTTTGTATACTTGGGAGTCATTTGGTCAAGTAAAGCTGCTGCGGGTAYACGTCACATTCACTGCATAACAATTGAAGTTTTTAAGCACAGGGCTTTTTATTTTCCAATCAGCAGCCCTGAGCTGGGACTTCTGGGGTAAACTGGTAGCTCTGGGCAGCTTTGAAGCATCACAAGTGGAGGGTTTTGTCTGCAGAAGATTTACTAGCAGTGATCTTTTCTTCAACCGTTTTATTAGCCTCTTTTTACATATGTATAGCAGCGAGGGGGGAAACCTGTTGTGGGTGAAGTACAGAGCCTATTTCCCCTGTGGTATTCACAGCAGAAAAAAAAAAATATTGTGTGAAAAATTGTTGCCCAGGGTCTCCCCAAATCTTGAAATTTAGCTTAGCACCGTGAGGTTTTCAAACCCTTCCAGCCTTCTCCACCCCCAACCCCCTCTTTTAAAGGTTGAAGCTGGGCTAACAAATTCAGCAGTGAGAATGGATGCCCTGCCCTTGGCTTCCTGGAGCTGCCAGAATAAATCTGGACCCCCTGGCCGAAAGGCTGAAAAGTTTTCGCCCYCTTAACTTGGGTTTTATAATTTTAACTTGCAAGTTCTTGTTGAATTGAGCCCTGTTGCGTGGACAAATTGGACAAGAAAAGTTTAAATGTTACCACTTTGGCTTCTCCTCAAGTGGTGCTGAGCACAGATGTTTGAGGGGGCCATCATGTCCCTGTAAGAATGGGGGCTTTGTGTGCATAACCTTACAAAGGGCAGAATAGCCCTGCTTTGCTGCCAGCCACAGGAGCATCCTATCTTTATGTGTTGATTTATTAGGCCAGGGATGAATGAAACCGTAATTAATATTACTGAAGCATTAGAGTCTATTTAATTTAAATGCCACTGAATATTTCACTTTCAGTTGGGAGTGACAATGTGTTCGGGGCTGTTGGTGAAAGCCTCAGCCATCTGTTACCCCTGCTAAGAAGGGAAGACAAGAGAGACACAGGGCAACAGAGAGCACCGAGCTTTGTGGCTTTTCCAAGCCTCCAGGATCATCACTCAACTCAAGGGCAGCCAAGAAACATTCCTGCACACTGGACCCTCAGTGCATYGGGGAAAGGCCTGAAAGGGTTTGGGGACAGCACAGCTCCCTGGAGGATGGAGAGAGGGGGACACAGAGAGACAAAGGTGGAGATTTGCAGATTTGTGAATGCACACCTAAAATGCCTCGGAGCACCTGCACCASAGCGCCGTGGCGCTGGAAAGAGGGCAGAGCAGGAAACTGCTCAACCTACAGATGGTGTAAAAATATTTTTAAAGGGGGAAAGGGAAGGAGGAAAGAGTCAAAGCAAGGTCTGACTGTTGGTTTTCATTAGCCTAAGCAGCGAGGTTCCATCTTAGCTCCATCTTAGCAAACACCCAGGCTTTGGCTCGGTGGGTATCACAATTTTGGGAGCGTGAGAAGTTCCCCACGAGCTGCTGCTGCTGCTGCTGCCAAGTGGTCTTCAAGCCCGAACAAAAAAAAAYGGGGAGGAAACAAAAAGGGCAGCAGGCTTAGTGCCGGGGAAATGCTGCGGGGCACGAKGTGAGCGGGCGGTGAAGCATCACCTTTGCTCCTGCGGTGCCAGGGGCTGCGAACCGGGCTGGGAGGAGTGTGCCGGGGAAGGACGCGGGTGGGAGGCTCCGGAGCCCGTGGGATGGTAATTAGCACAGTGGGTTTTCTGATAATTGGGATCATTTGTTCTCCCAGTTTTTCTCCTGCGAACTGATTTCATGCCAGAGGGGAGCTGTGTGACTCACACCTTGCCGCGCCAATTAGCTGATAAACATCAAATGTAAACAAAGATGGCCTAATTAAGACTAGTGGCCCAACCTCTACATGCGTCTTGTCAAAATCCCACCAGCCTTTCACATCCAGACTTATTTTCCTGTTTGCCGCGACTAAATTAGCGGCTTTGCACAAGAGCCTCTTATCTTTGGGAGAATCTCAGAGCAGGCAATGAGGACAATTGGGAGCTGGCCGCAGGAGCTGTGTCACCCCCTGCACCTCGGCAGGAGCCTCKTGCCAAGGCTGAGGGCGGGGATTTGTGTGCCACGGGGTGATGCTGCAGGCTGGTCCGGCATCCCGAGGCATCCGCTCCATTTGTCTCCCTGAGCGCTGCTGTGTGTACGTGAAATCTGCGATGTGTGTGTGCCCTGCTGCTCTCACCTGCCGTGAGAATTCATCAGTCAGAGTCCGCGGCTTGCCGGGGGCCCGGCTCGCAGCCCGGGCAGTTATTTATTTGCCCTTTGGAGCGCATCCCCGCAGCAGCGTTTCACACCCAGAGGGGGCTCCGGCACCGCTCAGGTGAGCTCCGGCACAGAGGCAAACAGGGAGGGATTTTCATTCCAGGAGGCARCCTAATGGAACCCATAGGATGGTTTCGTGGCACTATAAAAAAATTTTTAAGGGCTAAAAGTATCAGGAGATCATCTGGAGCATCGCTCTGCATCAAGAGAYGATGTCCAGGGTCCCCGAGGCTCCCTCGGCCCATCGCGGCAGCCTGGCCTGGCTCCTCATTGGCCTGGCTGTCAGGGAGGACACGCCCCGGGCTTGAACCGAGTCCTTTGGCACGCACTGAGCCCGCTTGATGCAGTCCCACCCGGGAGGAGCACAGACAGCAAGCCTTCCCCTTTGTCACTGCCTTCAATGAACTCAAAGGTTGTTAGAATCTCTTCCTGCCCAGCGCCTTCTCCTCTTTAATCTCAGCAGCTCCAGGTGATTGATCTGTTSTGCAATAAGTCCTGTTCTCCAAGCCTTTCACACTCAGCTCTGGAGGCTCTTCAGGGCTCTCTGTTGTTCCTACAGCAAAACACCCGATGGGAGCGTGGCATGTGCTTCACCCCATCCCTGGCRTCACCACACTTGTCCCTTGCTCCTTCCAGCCCCAAACGGTCATCCTGAGCACCAGCCCACCTCCCTGCATGCCACTGCTCCTCTGCTTTGGGTCCTCTGAGACTGGGGTCGGGTAACACCAGCTCCAGGACAGGAATGACAATTTAGCAGCGGCTGGTTGCAAGGCTGGCCATCCCCCAGCCCAAACTGGCACTGAAGGCACTGCTGCTGTCCCTGGGGGCTGCAGGATCTCTTCATCCAACCCACATTGCCCAGCCTTGTCCAAGGAAGCTTCCTGAGAAGGGCTACCCTCCTGAAGTGAGAGAAAACTGGAGGCAGGGCTTCTCTTCTCTCATCCGTGGCTTCTCTCCACATGGCAGGGCTTCCCCTGCCTCCAGCTGCATCAAGGGAAATAGGGGTTGGATATTAGGAAGCTTTTTACAGAAAGGGTGATCAAGGGAAATATAGGTTGGATATCAGGAAGTTTTTTGCAGAAAGAGTGATAAAGTTCTGGAATGTTCTGCCCGGGGAGGTGGTGGAGTCCCCATCCCTGGGTGTGTTTAACAGAGCCTGGATGTGGCACTGGGTGCCAGGGCTTGGTTGAGGTGTTGGTGCTGGGTTGGATTCAATGATCTTGAAGGTCTTTTCCAACCCAGTCATTCTGGGAATTCTGTGAATTTTGGGAATTCCCAAAGAGGTGGTGGAGTCCCCATCCCTGGGTGAGTTTAACAAAGCCTGGATGTGGCACTGGGTGCCAGGGTTTGGTTGAGGTGTTGGGGATGGGTTGGACTCGATGGTCTTGATGGTCTTTTCCAACCTGGTCATTCTGGGAATTCTGTGAAAATAACTGGAGTGATTTAACATGCTTTGTTCTTGACAAATCCCTGTTGGTAGCTCCCCCCGGGGTGTTTACAAYTAGTTGTGTGATTATTTGTTCCAGCACTTTCCTGAGGTGAAAACCGGGTTGGTTGCCTTGTCTAAAACTCACCAGTTCCTCTTTTACCGGTGTGGAGATCCTCAACAAGCCCTTGGTGAAAGCTGCTGATGGCTCTGAGCCCACCTCAGGCCCTTTGCCAACCACCCCAGGCAGCTGGGGAATAACTTCTCACACCATGGCCATGAGAGCAATAAAGCACTGCTGATATTGCCCTGCTTCCCACTAAAGATTACGGGATATCCCTCAGGGAAATTTCCTGTTCTGGTTTAGTCTGCTTGGACTGGTGGCTCATTTATCCACACGTGGGAGAGGGATCTGCTCCTCCCAGAGGAGGCAGCAATCAGRTGGGCTCAGCTTTCTTTTCCATGGCCAGTCCCACAGTTTGGGTCAGCGTCGCTGGGAATGACCAGGTTTGATGGAAGGAAAGGTGGAGGAATGCAGGAAAGGCAGACACAGTGCAGTTGTGAAGGATGGCCAGGCACAGCCTGGCAGCAGCATTTCCTTCCCAACACCCTGCCTGGAGGTGCTCCAGAAAGGACTCTCCCCACTAGTCTGACCAGGTTGGGAAGTAGGACTGGGTGGATCYCTCTTTGTAGGGGAGGAATGGGATGTGTACATTTCCACACAACAATTAGAAGTAATTCTGGCATCATTTATTCAAAGAAKCCTATGGCCAAAGCTTCAAACCTTTGGAAGTTATGTGCCTCACAAATTATACAAATGCTGGGCGCTGATTCCCAGAGAAGCCAGGGAGGATGTGCTGGTACCTGGCTGGAGGAGTGAGTGGAGGAGCTTCACACAAAACTGCTGGTGTCCCAGGTGGTGCAAACACACAGAAAATCAAAGCAGGGATTGATTCCAAGCATCTCCTCCATGGTCCACCTTGGCAGCACCAGCCCAGCCAGGGCTGCACCCAAGATGAACCAAAATGGCCCAAAATGCACGAGCGCTCCCGGGGTCTCTCCCTGGCATCAGTTCTGCTCCATTTGCATCTTGCACTTCATTGTCCCATTCCAGCTTTAGCCCCTGCAGTCCCACCCTGCTTGTTTTTCTCTCTGCAGCCCACGGGTGTTTGTGCTCTGGGGCTGAGATTTGGATCATTTGTCCTTGTGCCCAGCTGGAGCAGGAATTGTTTTGTCTCCCTGCTCTGTGCACAGAGCTCACCATCCTGAATATGGAGCTCAGACCCACACACTAAAGCAGCACAGAATGTGAAAAATAGAAAAGCTGAACCTGAGGCATCAGTTGGCATTACCAGTGTGGGTGTACTCACAGCTCACATCCAGCTTACAGCACAGAAGTGAAGGTGTGAAGATACCTCAACTGTTTTAATGGGTAAGTCATCTAATGCACACTAAAAAAAAACAAAAACATTTTCATGGTGCTGTTCAAGAGTTCTGGAGAAGACACTTTTCACTAACATGTGAAGCAGGCCCTTGTTGGTGGTGTCAGCAGGAAGTTCTTCTATTTCATGAACTTACTATTGTCTAAAAGCATTTTGAAAAGAGTTMACCAGCTAATCAGCAAAGTGACATAATTATGCCAGATGACAAAGCGTTTCCCATGTTTGAGTTTCTCCTCTGGCAGGGCTCAGAACAACGTGGAGCCTCACAACTTTTTAAATTCCAGTCAGATCCTGCACGCTCTCCCCACTGGCCTCCAGCTGACTCATCCTTTTCAGAATATTTCTTTTCATTCCTGTGTCTGTAGGCTGCACATCCCYGAGCTGGAGCCAGACCAAGCTGGTGCTAGCCAGTGTGGTGAACCAGCATTTCTCCATGGTGGCTTCATCAGCTTCCACTGAATTTTACTGAAAAGGAAAGGGAAAAAAACAGTCAAGCTCTCTAGGGAGGAGGAGGAGGAGGAGCAAGCTTTGTGGCTGTGGAGGACTGCTCTGGGGACAGGGCTGGGGAAGAGCAGCAGTGGGAAAGTGTGACTGAACCACTGCAGCAGTTCCCAATGGCAGCAGTGTCAATGTCTCCCTGTCCCCTCCTGCACAGCCAGGGCAGATGGCACAGGACTCTGGAGGGGAGATGGCCCACGCAGGTTTACAAATGAGGCTGCTGCAAGGGTGAGGTGACCTGGAGCTTCCTGCAGTGTCCCTTCCCCACGATCCATCGGGCACATCAGCATCCACCTCCTGAGGCTGTCCCTGTGCCTGCCCTGCCTGGCACTGCTGCCACCTGCCAAATGTCCCTTTCTCTGCCTGAGAACCAAAGGGAGAAGGATGCTCATCAGCCTGAAAAGCACCATGTAAGTAGAAATGGAAGATTTCCAGCTCCTAAAGAGCTACCAGTGAGCATTTCCAAAGRGGCGTTAAAGAACACTTTGAAGTACAGCTCGTGAGCTTTAAAAAAAATGCATTTGGGGGATAAATCCACATCTCYTTCCAAAGAAACAAACCAAGCTGCATTTTACTAAATATAGGCACGTAAAGCACAGCAAAACTCATCAAAACTCTCAATCATGTCTCCCAAAGAGATGTGTTGTGACAGGAAAGCAGCAACACCATGAAAATAAGGGCTCGGTATCCCAGCGCTTACACGCACGAGTTKCCTCCGTGGTGTGAGCAAAGCCACTGGATCAAACACTCGCAGGGTTGCYCCCCTCACAGCTCCCACCAGCTCCCTTGGCAGGATCTTTGTCCCCAGAGGGTGGCCCAGGCTCCCAGCCCTTCTTTCTGTGCCCACAGTGAGTGTCCAGAGCTCAGCTTTTCCGTCACCGGGGATCAAGAAGAAAAGTAACGCTAAAAAAAAAAATAAAATAAAATAAAAAAAAAAGCTTTATTGATTGGGTTATACGAAATGATCCCCTCTGCAGTGCAGTTTACACTAAGCCTCCAAATCTGACATCTCTTTGAAAGCTCTCTTAATATATCCAATTATAGATTTTCAGCAACTTTGTGGAATGTCGGCTTTCCCGGCAACTGACCCCAGAAAACACCATTGAAACCAGGAGGGATTTTGCTATTGAGCTCAGTGGGGGAGGATCAGGTCCTACATAATTTTATTGTCAGCAATGATGACCTCTCTTCACAAATGAAGAATGCCCATCCTGAACCGTGGCCCTCGGAACGTAAACCATTTATTTTTATAGCTGGATCCTTCCCCAAGTGGGATATTTTGTGCATGGTTAACTTATCCCAGGGCTTTAAATGCTTGCCAAGTGGCTTTAATAGCAGGATGTTGTTTAAAAAGATTGGGAAGGATTGTGGGCAGTAATAGAGATAATTGCCAAGGAGAGATAAATGAATCTTCAATCTCAAACCAACTTGGCTTTATCGCTGGGTCAGGAGGGAAGATCCAGAAAAATCCCCTGTCTGAGACTAAATGTGTAATGATAGTTTGGGATTTAGGGAAGTTGGCAGCCGTCGAGATTTTTTGATAAAAACATCTTTGGAGGCTTTAATACAGGTTTGCAGTTCCATATAAAGGCATGAAATCCCTTTTTCTCTCCGGGGATTTGGCATTTTGGAGTAAAAAAGCTGGAGGTGAATTTCTGGGAGAGGAGCAGACAGCCAGTGAGATCCTGACCGAGGAGCCTGGCAGGTGGCACCAGGGCAGGGCAGCGGCACCTGAAGGGGCTGAGCACACATCCAAGCAGGTCAGGAGTGMTTTGTCACCTGCACGGGGCACAGGTGTCCCCAGGATGTCCCTCAGTGCCACCCCACAAGCAGCCCTCAGCTGCCCTTTAGCCCCTGGAGCTGCATGCCAGACCCAGAGCTTCCCTCTCTGCTTGGGAAACAGCAGGGAAAGCATATCCAGGACACATTTGAGTGTGTTTATTTATTTATTTATTCGTTCACCAGGGAGGGGAGGAGGTTGGAAGCCAACCATTTTAATGAGGAATTATCCCACCTTACCATGCYGAATAAGGTYCTGCATGACGCAGCAACTTTTCAGCTCAACCTTTTTGAAAAATGAGTTGCCAAATAAAGAGCATGGAACAGGGGAAAAAAACAAGGACTGACTTCAGGCAGGTCTCTCCTGTTAGGATTTGGGGGCTTTGAGTGGAGTGCCAGCTTTTCTCCCTCTGTGACAMCCTCTCTTTCCCTGCCTGCTGTGGGGCCCTCGCTGCTCCCTGCGGTCCAGGCTACCCAAGGTGACTCCTGCAAACACTCACAGGGCTTCTAAAAATATGGGGAAAAGCATTTTAGAGAGAGATGGCTTATTTTTAAGCAAAGGCTATACCCAACCTGGAAGCAAGGGGGACTTCTGGGATGTAATCAGTCTGTGTGGAGCACTCATGGGAGTGGAGAAGGCCTTTTAGTGAATTATGACTTGCTTTTCAGCAAAGACCTTTTCCAGCTCCAGGCTTTTCCCAGTTATCCTCTTACCAATCTGCTTTTCTCCTTTCCAAAGCCTGTATTCCCAGCTATGAGAAATAACATGGAGGAAACCCAGAAGGATTGTACCAGGAGAAGCCTGACAAAAAGATTTCTCTCCTTATGATCTGAACAGGAAACAGTGACCCGATTTTTTCCAAAAGCAATATTAAAAAAAGGCAGAGCGATGTGACACGAGCAATYCAAAATGGGACAGGTTTGGATTAAAGAGTCGCTGTTTCAAACCACCCATGTTTGCAATGGGAAATAAGAGTTGGGGAAAAGCTGTGGAGGAGGCGGATGGATTGTTATGACAAATTATCCTGTGTAAGTGAGGTCCTGGAGGAGTGTTGTTCTGGTGAGATAAGAAAGGAAAGAAAAAGAGAGAAAGAGAGAGAGAGAGGAGAGAAGAAAGAGAGAAAGAGAGAGAAAGAGAGAAAAGAGAGAAAGAAAGAGAGAAAGAAAGAGAGAAAGAAGAGAGAAAGAAAGAGAAGAAAGAAAGAAAGAAAGAAAGAAAGAAAGAAAGAAGAAAGAAAAGAGAAAGAAAGAAAGAAAGAAAGAAAGAAAGAAAGAAAGAGAAAGAAAGAAATAAAGAAAGAAAGAAAGAAAGAAAGAAGAAAGAAAGAAAGAAAGAAAGAAAGAAAGAAAGAAAGAAAGAAAGAAAGAAAGAAAGGGAGAAAGAACAGGAGAAAGAAGAAAGAAAGAGAGAGAGGAAGGAGGAAGGAAGGAAGGAAGGAAGGAAGGAAGGAAGGAAGGGAAGGAAGGAAGGAAAGGAAGGAAGGAAGAAGGAAGGAAGGAAGAGAGGAAGGAAGGAAGGAAGAGGAAGGAAGGAAGGAAGGAAGGAAGGAAGGAAGGAAGAAGGAAGGAAGGAAGGAAGGAAGGAAGGAGGAAGGAAGGAGGAGAACGAAAGGAAGGGAAGGAAGGAAAGGAAGGAAGGAAGGAAGGAAGGAAGGAAGGAAGGAAGGAAGGAAGGAAGGAAGGAAGGAAGGAAGGAAGGAAGAAGGAAGGAAGGAAGGAAGGAAGGAAGGAAAGGAAGAAGGAAGGAAAGGAAGGAGGAAGGAAGGAGGCAAGGAAGGAAGGAAGGAAGGAAGGAAAGGGAAGGAAGGAAGGAAGGGAGGGAGGGAGGGAGGGAGGAAGGGGAGGAAGGAAGGAGCACCCATGAGAACGCATGCTCCCAGCTGCTGAGCTGGCAGCCGCGTTCCCCGCAGGAGAACCTCCTTGCTGGTGTGGGAATTGCAGCCCGGAATTCCCAGCTCAGGGATTTGCATTTCCAGGCTCTCAGCCCTTTCTGGGGAAGGGGTGCAGCCTCCCCAGCCCGCAGCCCCTGAGCTAAACTCGCCACTGCCTGGGGCTCCTGTTCACAGCCCGCTTGCCTTTACCCTGGACATGCTCGCACTTGGCGGCATTATTCGCAGCTCTGGCTCTGATGATCCTATTTTTTATATGGCTGACACCCAGACCTGCTTGCCTATTCCTGTGGATTCCCGTGAAGTGCTGTCATGGCTTATTACCTGTCTATCTGCCTTCAAGCCTGGGTGACTTTTAATTTTTTTTGAAGCTTAATGCTGGGAAAACAGAATCGTTTCAGGTTGGTTCGGTTCACCTCCTCGGATGTGGGGATTTATGGTGTATCATACTGTAGCATAGACAGCTTAGGAGCTGGTTTCACAGCAAGGCTCTTGAAAATGGGCTGATTTTATCTGAAATAAACCTTTTCAGGAGGTGAAAAGGTATCAGCAAGGGGGGAGAAGAGAGAATATCTTCACGGGATTTCGGAAACTTCCGCAGCCTCTGCTCCGTGTTGTTTTCCAGGCTGAGGAGCCCTTGTTCKTGCCTCAGTCTAATCCAGAGTTGTGTATTGGAGCTCAGTGATAATTGGAAACTCTTCTCACCCCAGCATTTTCAGCTGTTGTAAAAGTCTGCAGCTAATGTCATAACAAGAATTAAACTGTCTCATCATATTACYCCCGTCTTGGCTGACTTCGCTGGCTATTAAGGTGACAGCGCATTGATTTAAAGTTTGTGTTAATTGTTTACCCCTTCTTGCAGAGGCTTTCTTGGGGGTTTTGTAGCAACCTGCAGGCCTAGCTGTAGCCGGAGATTATCTTTGTGTTCAGCATTATATGGACTTAAAAAAATGTCCTTTGTCTGGATGACACCACCTAATACCCAGCCCGTGGATTTCTTTGGCATGTATGTTCCCTGCATGGGCCACTTCRAAAAATAAGGTGGTCAAGAGGGCATGGCTGGCCTTGATCTTACAAGACTTTAAGAAGATTTTTCCCCCTTCTCTGATATTTATTTATATTTTCTYTTTTCCTGCTTACTAATAGCAGGGCTGGGTTTTTTTAGGATAAAAGTATCACTCTGCCTACAAAACCTTTCACATTATTTTAATAGAYAAACCACTACCCACCAAAACAGACCTTACAGCCCATCATCCTCAGGCCTCCACTTCTGGGTTGAATCAATCAATCCCCATGTAAGCCRGTGGTAGCAAACTTTTTATAGAGCTGGGAATGAAATTTGCTTTGTGACATGTGCTGTCTCTCTGGCACAAAYTGAGCATCACCTCAGCTGGAATTTGGTATGCTCTGTGATTGCAAGACTGGGAGATAGGAGACATAAATCCACAATCAGTGTATTTCTCCACAGATATTTTWAAAAGAGGCATCCTTTTTTTCCTCCAAGAAAAAAAAAAGAGGTTTTTTTCACCCCAGTCACTGCAGGCTGAAACATTTCTGAATTTCTGCTCCCCTTTGTTGTGTTCTCTGTCACTGGACTGGAGCAGCTACTGAACYGGAAATGGGGAGATCTAAACTTGCCTTAACAAAAAAAAATTCTCACTTAAGGGGAAAAGTAATTGAGTAAATAATAAATATTTTGTTCTGAGATCGAAATGCCACTGACACCACCAGCTGGTTTTTGGTGTCAGGGATTTGGAGCAGACCTCGGGCTCATTCTTGGAATGTGAATATAGCTAATGGACATCTTCCTGAGGAGACCCACTCTGCCTTCCCCTGGCAAAAAGGGCTAATCTCACAACCAGCCCTGCCCTCACCCCATCTCCCACTAGGTCTTTTTGTGCTTTTTAATTAAAAAAAAAAAAAAAGAAAAAAAAAGGAAAAAAAAAGGGAAAAAAAGAGCTTGTGCATGAGCTGCAACCAGAATTCGCAATTCTCCCGGGGCCGGTGCGTTTTGCACGGTTTGTACCTTATTAACACAACGGCGAGCTGCAAAACCATGCCCGGTTGTTTGAGTTCCCAGCGTTTATTCCCGGGGAAAACCAAAGCTCTCCCAGCTGTCYTTAGAGAGAGCCCTTCATTAGCAAGCAGCATTCAGTGTTTATATATTTTCCATTTCGCTCCTGTGGATAAAGGCTGCGCTCTCCCGGGCGGAGATGGGCTCCGGCAGCTCCCGCAACGAGTGCGGGCTGGGAGCGGCCCCAGCCGTGCCCACCTGTGCCAACCTGTCCGATCCCAGCCTCCAAAGGCCTTTGTTTCACCCCTGTTGTGATGAACTTCTCCCCCTTTGATGTTCATCGGGAGTTTAACAGCGATAAAAGGCGCACAATGGCCAGATTGTGGAAGGGGAAAAGGTGCTGCGAGAGCACAATGCGGTGCATTATCCCCCTGGCTCCCCGGTGCCGCTGGCTTTTGGCAGGCGGCGATGCGGGAGCGAGCCCAGGGTGACAGCCTGGGATCTGTCCCGGGCAGGGTTGACACGCCTGGGATCTATCCCGGCCAGGGTGACGCCTGGGTATCTGTCCCGGCCAGGGTGACGGCCGGGTGATATATTCCGGGTCAGGGTGACAGCCTGGGATCTCGCGGTCAGGGTGAAAGCCTGGCTCGTCCCAGGCCAGGGTGACAGCCTGGCTCATCCTGGATCAGGTGACAGCCTGGGCTTCTGTCCTGGCTCAGGTGACAGCCTGGGCTCTGTCCGGGCCAGGGTGACAGGCTGGATCTATCCCGGGCCAGGGTGCAGCCTGGGATCTATCCTGGGACAGGGTGGACATCCTGGGATCTGTACCCGGGCTCAGCGGAGACAGCCTGGGCTCTGTCCCAGGCCAGGGTGACAGCCTGGGCTCTTGTCCTGGCCAGGTGACAGCCTGGGTCTATCCCGGCCAGGGAGACAGCCTGGGCTCTGTCCCCTGGTCAAGGGTGACATCCCTGGGGCTCTATCCGGCCAGGGTGACAGCCTGGGATTGTATCCCGGGTCAGGGTGACCAGCCTGGGCTCTATCCCGGGTCCAGGGTGACAGGCTGGGATCTATCCCGGATCAGAGTGACAGCCTGGGCCTCTGTCCTGGCTCAGGTGACAGCCCAGGCCATCCTGGGCCCAGGTGACAGCCCGGCTCTGTCCTTGGCTCTCAGCTTCCCACGGGGCAGGTGATGCTCGCTGCACTTTGGGGTCTGGCTCCCAGGGCCAGGCTCCTCTGTGGGTTTTCCTTCAGAAATCCATTTCCAGTGCCTCCTACTGGGAAGGAAASCCCCAAAAGTGGGCACYGAGGGAACCCCTGAATGTGCTATTTTTACTGAACCGTTTCAGAAGGCAGCATGGGSCAGSAGGGCCAGCAGTTGTGACAGTGCCATGTCCCCAGGCCTGTGCCCATTTCTCCCTGCCCAGACCCTCTTCACGTTTCAATCGGCAGCCCCACGGCCTTTGCCTCTTTACAAATTATTTGTGCCCATCAAATTCCTGGCACCACCCTCTCYTTCCCCACCTGGTGCCACCTGCTCAGCTGTCACCTTGCAGAGAGSTGCCCTGCAGCACCCAGGAGCTCCCAGGGAAAGTTCCAGGCTGCACCCCTGTGAGGCCTAGCAGGCCGAGGTGGCTCTGGGGACACCTSGGTGGCTCTGGGGACACCTGGGTGGCTCTGGGGACACCTGGGTGYCTCTGGGGACYCCTCGGTGSCTCTGGTATGGCTCCTTCCCCCTGCCAGCCCCAGCCCTGCCCCTGGGCAGCTGCTGCTCCCAGCCACGCCATGGCACATGCCAGCCCTGGGCACATCCTGGCACATGCCAGCCCTGGGCACACCCTGTCCCCGAGGCTGTGGCTCCTGTCCCCTCCCAGGCTGGGCACATCCCCAGAGCCCACCTCTGTTGCTGGCTTTGGGATTTTTGAGATCTCTTTGTGCAGCACCAGCACAGAAATTCACTTTCTGTGAAGCTCCTTGGTGCGTTTGGCATCCTGAGCATTTTCCCGGGATGCCTGGGGTGGCTCCTGCTGTTSGAGAGCAGATCTGCAGCTCGGGGTGGATGTCTGTCCTGCCCGAGCTGTCCCMCTGTCTGCACACCTCTGCAAAACAAGGGCAGGCTCCTGCTGAACTCGTGTACAGTCTCATTTCTGCACCAGCAGCTGCCTCTGAGTGGGTGTTTTTTAAAGAKAATTGTACACACACCTCCTGCAAATATCATTTCTCCCCTGAGAACTGGTTTGAGGGGTTTTTACTATCCTTTGAGGTGCTGAGTTTGGGGATCTAAGCAAAAACTCATTCCCTGAGTTTTTGCTTGGATTTTTAACCATGTCTTATGGCATCTGCCTTCACTGCTGCTCTGACCTACTTAGTGAAGTCAAAGATRCTGGAGATCAAGCTGAACAATCCACTTCAATGCATGCTTATAATTTCAGGGTCCTGCCAGAATACATTAGTTTCTAATAATAATTTCTTGTTGTTCAAACACTAGCTGTAAATTTGCAATAAAAAAATAAAAAGTTATCTGCAAAATAAAATCATTTTTCTTGCCTGAGAAGGCAAAATCTGCGAGCTCAAATAACTGAACTGCACCTGAAATGTGCACAAGGATTTCTAACAGCACTGCTTATTCACCCACACTTATATCTACCAGTGTGTACCATGGTGTGCCAGTCCCTCTAAAATTTASTTTAARTGCAGTGAAAAAAAWTTTAATTTTTTTAGGAATGCTTTGCACTGCATCCCCATTTCAAACCCAGAAAGCAAACAAGTTGTAGCAGACTTTCTCTTGCAAAATGAATTTGTCAAGCTCTCTGRGTTTTGCTGAAATGAAAAAAACTCAAATAAAAGTGATCCTAAAGTTAAGAACTTGATTTCAGGGCAGAGACTGGTGGGGATTTCTGTGCTTACATCGACTRTTCCTAAAGCTGGAAGTGTGGGTAGATTTTCTTGTTGTCAGAGGAAATCAGGAATCTGAGATCCCAAAGGCTAATTCCCTCTGCTATTGCACTGTGCAGCTCATATTTTGATAATATTCTGCAGACACGAGTGGAAATAGGGAATCACTTGCAATTTTCAGACAGCACCTGGGCTCTCCCTTTTCTCCATTGCATTTTTATAAATGTTTTATATTTATATTTATTTATATAGATATATGTCAAGCTTTCACAGCAAATGAAAATTGCCAGTGCTTAGCAGCTTGCCAGAGCAGACAGACCCTGACCCAGAGCCTCTCCCCATGCTGGCACACAAAATCTCTGAAAATTTGGCACGAGAATTTCAAGCAGCTCCTGGACCTGTCTCTTATACACATCTAGATGTGTATAAGAGACAGTCTCCCCATGCTGGCACACAAAATCTCTGAAAATTTGGCACGAGAATTTCAAGCAGCTCCTGGACACTGAATATTTYCAAACACCTTCTTGCCTTGATAAAAAAAAAAAAAAAATGCTTGGAGCGTAATGTTGTATTTTCCTGTGTTTGATGCCTTGGTGTGTGCTTGGGAGAGTACAGCTGTGCTGTTTAACACTGCATTTTTCTAGCTTTTAACCCATATTTTGAAGCCACAGCCAAAGAGCCTTTCAGAACCACTGTGGCCGTGGTGTTAATGGCTGGGAAGCAGCTGCTGCCAGAGGAATATTTTTCTGTATTTTTTACCATTTATGCACAGGCTGGAAGAGGTTTTTTCCTACATCTGAGCTGCACTGAAGCAGCCTAAATAAACTGCTGRTATCACCCAGCTTCTGCTTGCACGTCCAGTTTCAGTGACCCACAGGTGCAGACCTGCTCTGCCACCACACCAGCTCTCCATAGACCTGAGGATATCTGTGGGTATGCCTTGCTGGGCAATAAAATGGAATTAAAAATGTGCAAAATGGGTGGGTGCAGTGTTTTATTCCTGGGGGTAAAACCCACTTAGTAAAAGTTCAGTGTTCTACTGCCTGAGAGCTTTGTGCTCAGAAATGCATTTCTGCAGTTTTTTCAATGAGTTTCCTCAGGTGATTGATTTAGAGGTGGCTGAACAGTGGTAAAACACAGAGTGCACACAATCAGCACAAATCACTAGTATCAAGCAAATGCCAGATACTCAGCAATTCTTTATTACTTTGGAGTATCTCATATCAGTAAAATAAAATTGTTTTGTGCAACACAAGACCAAAGCCATTTGCAAAACAGCATGCCAAGCCTAACCAATTTAGGTTAGGCCAATTTAGATTATGTCKAATTTATTTCTAAGCTCTCTAATGTAAGGGCTGTGTTGTTCTGTTGTTGCCATACATTTTTTCCTTAATCAAAAATCAGTTCCACTCCTGGACATTGCTTTGAAATTAAGCCCAGAGCCCTGAGCCTGCAAAGATTCAGGGGGACCCTTAGCAGGGAAATGCAGAACCYCAGGAAATCCCTTGCAGAAGCAGAAGAGGAATATTTCTAGGAGCAGAATTTGTACAAGGCCCTCTCCAGGACCATGGCCACACTTCAGAAACACTGTCTGCACCAAGGACAAATCACAAAAGAAATGGCCTTAAAGCCTGGCTGGGCCATCCTTGAAAATTGGGGGTTTTGCCACAAGCTGAGGCACCCCATGGCCAGGAGGAGATGAGCTGGGGTTTGGGACCCCTGGGGAAGGGCCAGTCTGGAGGGCTGGACGTGGCTCAGAGCCCATGGGTGGCTCTGCTTRTGTCCCTCTGTGTCCTTCCCCCTGCAGGATTTGGGGCTCTGGAAAGTTTTCCCCATTTCAGAGAGCTTCCCTTGCCTTGTAGGGAAGGGCAGATCTCACAAAGTGGAGCTGGCTTCTGTGGCTGCTCCCTCCTGCTAAACAGCATATTTCTGTCTGTGTTTGACTGCGTTTTTCTACCCCATCTCCTTCTGCTCTGCATGATCTGTCAATATTGGGTTTCTTCTCATTACACTTTACTCTCCCTTAACGTCTATTCTTCCTCACTGATGGTTCCTCCCTTTGCCACGGCTTTTTCCACTGGTTTGACTCKKAGTGAAACGGCCAGAGTGGTATTTAAAAGTAGTTKATTTGGTRCTGTCTATTTACTCTAAAGCACATTATTTGTATCAGCTTCATTTTTTGAGTATTTTTAAGGAGAATGCAGTATTCCCTTAACTTTAGCTCCTTTTTTTTTATCTTGCTTCAGGCACAGGCTCCAAGAGATGTGCATGCAACACAGATGCCTAATTTACTCCTCCAGATATGCAAAGATCATGGCTATGTGCAGTAAACATCACTAAAAGCACGGCTGAAGACCAGGAGAAAAAAAAATATCAATAAAGCTGCTGTAAATTCCTTATTACCTAAGAATTCCAACACCTACTGATACATCTGGTCTTTRGCTGCACCCTCATGAATTTAACACACTTGTTTATGGATGCAGGCTCTGTGTCTGTGTGTGTGTGCACAAACAGTGCAGCAGGTTCTGAAACAACCATCTGAGGATGTTATGGCTGTTAGTCAAAGCCAGGCAGCAAAAGGGAGATTTTTGTTTGAATAGGGGGATTCAGAATGTGACTCACAGACAAATCACGCGGGATACGGGGACTTCATGGAAAAAAATTAAAAAAAAAAAAAAAAACTTAGAAAAACACACTATTGTCTGTAAAACCTGGACATGCAAGTGCAGAATCTGCAATATCTGAGTGCCATCTCTGCCCTGTTACCTGCAGCCTCCTGTGGGTGGAATAAGTGACATCTGCAGAGAAGCAGCAGACAGGAAAGGGAAGGGCAGTGGGTAAACTTCCATCGGCCTCAGGCACACTGAGCTTTCTCCTGCACGTCTTTGGTCTCTGATTTCCTCATCCAGGGGTAAATCTGGCTTTGGCACACTTCTGCCAGACACCATCAGTAATAATCCCACATTATTAAATCAATACAGCTCTGTGTTTGATGTGTGCAGCTCTGCATCCTCRAACTCTCTGTAATTAACAATATCTGATCTACCAGAAATTTACACCCAGGTCTCAACCCCTTTTCTCCCAACCTCCCACTATTACTGGTGAAGTCCTACAGCTCATAACATGTAGCYCAAAAGAATAGAGTTCTGATTTTTTAATGGCCCAATAGTCCCACTAATCTGACTATTCAGGGGATGTTTCACAACTTGCTGTTTAGTAAGAGCTGGGGATGTGTACCTGGAGATTTGGGTGGTGTGAAAGCAGCACCAAATACTTGAAATGCACATGTCCAGGGAAGACCATCTCCCTGTCTCCACACACACACACACACACTGTCTCTCACATATGTGCACGTCCCTGCGTGCCCACACACACACACACACACTGTCTCTCACATATGTGCACGTCCCTGCGTGCCAGTGCTTGAATCAGCAGCGCATTGTGGCTATTGCAAAAATGTGGAGCACAGCAATATTGTAATCAAATGTATGCTCAGACATGTGCCAGGAGGCAGCAGCAATTCACAGCCCATCAAATGCCTCYGCTTTGGCTTCRTTAAGAAGCTGTTTRTCACACCAGAAAATGCAATTACTGCTCCACTGTGCCTCCCCACGTGGAGATCCAAAATGCTCCAGGAAATGAAGCAACCTATCAATACTTTATCTTTTGCAGATGAGGCATCTACAGATAAGGAGCAGGGTAATCCAGGCATTGATTTTAGGGTTGTCAGTCCTCCAAGGGCTGTGGCAAATCTATACCTTGTCCCTGAGTGGCAGGGTTTGCTTTTGGATTTGTGATTTCACTGGGGAAGCCGTGTGAGAGTCAATGCAAGCAGAGGGAGCTTTGCTGCTGCCCAGCTGGGCAGGCTCAGCTCCATGTGTGGGTCCTTCCAAACCCAACTGTGSTGCACACCACTAATTAGCAGCCAGACAATTGCAGACACACCAACATTTCAATTTTTTTTTTCCCTAAGACAAGAAAAGGCAAACAGTTTCAATATTTGCCCACTTTGCTSCAAATGTTCCTTGTTTTGGAATCCACTTGTGTTGCATAAGCTTAGCTACTGTTCCTGGTGGGGTTTGGTGACCTGGGGATGTGAAGGAAGCGTTTGGCTCTCAGTGCCAATCAGTAAATCTTGTTTGTGAGGYTGGACATACAGAAAAATTCCTGTCCTGGTGGATCTTTATCTGCAATTCACATGTGTGCCTTATCCCTTTGACATGCTTGCCCCAAAGCAGGTTATAAACAGATAAATGTGCRCTTGTGACAAAAAGGGAGATTCTGTTTCTGAGAGAGACAGAAATCTSAGGGGCCATGGCTGTAGGTGTGTCAATGCCCACGTTTGGGGTCCTTCAAATGTTACAGTGCTTTGTGTAACTCCAATGCACTGCAAATGTTTGCCAGCAAAGGTTTGCCACTCACTGGCTAAGAACAACTGGGTTATTTGCTAAAGAAAATAGGGAAAAATTCCTAATAAGAATTCCAACTTCTCACTTTTTAACCAATCAGGGAAAAAAAAATTAGGAGAATAAAGAAATGTTCATATTTCATCTGGTCTAAAAGGTTTAATGCACCCACAGAGCAGGGAGGTATTTGGGTGTTACATGGAAAACCATGTYATAGATATGACCTGGTGTTACTGGGAATTCCCAGAAAAACCCTGAATATTGTCATCAGGGGCTATTTCTGCCATCCCAAATGACACAGCAGCTTCAAACTTTCCCCACTTATTGTAAGAAAACTGTATCAGTATATATTCTTCTTATATCAGTATATATTCTTCTTATATCAGTATATATTCTTCTTATATCAGTATATATTCTTCTTTTACCCAAATTTTCATCTGTTCCCAAACCCAGCTGGGAACAACCTGCAGAACAGGCAGATTTCCAGTCTCCAAGTAAAGCCTGTGGAATCTGACCCACCACTGATGAATTTGCTACCACTGAGCAAGTTATGCCCTGAACACAATGTGACTTCCATAAACATCTAACAGGGGCTGAACTTACATGAATATTACACCTTAAAAATGTGGCATCACCGTGCCCAGGAAAGTYATTGTCAGTGCTTTTTGGAAGTGTTAAATTTGCTTCTGTTCTGCTTGGAGCGAGTATTTTCTCACCCTTRGTTTGCAAGGACAATATGTAATCGAGACAATCTGCCTCTAAAACCAGAGAAAAACCACAACATTCCTTCCAGACACATTTTAAAAGCATGGCTTCATGTGGCAGCCTTTCAYGAGGATTTTCTGGTCCCTTAGACTGACCTGCAGGGCTGGGCTTGGCTGCTGAGGCTCACACAGACATTCCCAACTCCTGACCCTCCACAGACAGCATCAGCTCWGAGAAACTCCGAGAAATAAGCTCCAAAAACATGATTGCATCTACTCCACACCTCTGGAGCTGTGAGTTTATGCTCCATCAGTGCTGCATGAGGCAGGATTCTCACGTGGATAGCGAGAGGAGCTGTTAAAGACACAGAATCCTCACACACTTCAGCTGCCCTCTGCTTCCAGCCCCTACCCAAAGCACCAGAAACACGACACTAATTCAGCAAACTGCACATTCTCTGCACCAAACAGCCACAAGGACTCRCATTTTCCAAGAAATATTTTAGGCCATAACAGGGAGAAAAACGTGCTTAGTGCAGATGGCGAAAGAAGAATTGGAAGAAAACCTGTGGTGTTCAGTTGTTGACACAAACATCACTGTGTGAGCTGTGSTTTCAGCCCAGTGGCTGCATCACGTGGACCTTTGGGAATTTGTCCATCCCATCAAGCAAGCCTTGGGTCAGACCTGTGAAATCCAGGGCTGCATGTATGGCTTTAGCTTTAGATCTGGCCAGCCTTGCAGCTCGGGGTAAAGCACGCCTCACTTGCTCACTTGCTGTGTAAACAAGTGCAGACCACGTCACCAAAAGGGCTCTGAGATTTACCCAGCAGATCAGGGAAACATCTGTAGRCTTTCACATATTTCACAAAGAAACGTTTGTTTGGTAACGTGTTGCATCCTTTCTGAATGGAGACACATGGGGCCGTGGGCAGAGCAATTAAATCACACAGAAATTATCACAAAAATCTAGGTTCTGTTTTTTTGCACTGTCTATATAGCATAAAAATATGRTCTGGATTTAGYTTTGTTTAAATATGTGTAATATAAATATGTGATATTAATATATTTAAATAGATCTATATCRCATATTGCATCTGATCTAAAAGCATTATTGCAATTAGGGGCAGAAGGGTTTTTTTGGTTATATGTAAATATGTTCCAAAAGTTCTATATAAATAAGCAGTAAGAGTTTTCAGGAGTATCTGTAATCTTACATTCCCCAATTATCTCGCAGACACAGGTTCTCCTGGATAACATATGGAATTTTTAAACCTGAAATTATTCTCTTTTCAGATAATGGGGTTTTGTCACCAGSGTCACTTGCAGGAAGTGGGAAGGGATAGCAGAACACGGGGCTAAAATAACAGCTAGAGGAGGGTTTTGTTTGCTCATTTTGAAATGAAATGAGGGTGTAGGAGCTGCGATGTGCTGCCCAGGGGCRGATGGTGTGGCCATACCCACTGACCCTGGGCAATCCTAAATGCCAGCAGCCTCACTGGGAGCCCCAGCAGCCTCACCCCCAAGGCCTCCCGTGCCCAGGGTCACCTTCAAGAGACACTGAAGGTGTCTCACTTGAAGGGGAGACACCCCCCACCTTCAGGAGCTGCCTGGATTTTTTTTTATTGTGCTTTTTCCACAGAGGTGGAGCTGGGAGAGGGGAAGACGAACCGTCCCGACTTAATTTCTCTTTAATTTCTCTTTAATGGTCTGATGGAGCGTCTGACATGTGAATCCTCACTGTCCCTGCTCCCCAGCCCGACTTCAATGACTGCTTTCAACAAACAGCCTCCCCCAGACAGGGAAATTCTGTTACTTTGCCCAAACCTGCTCAAATACTTTGAGCTCCCAGTTACACATTTAGCACAGGATTTTGGCAAAATGCAAGAGAGGCGCATCCTTTGAACTGGATGTAGYCTTAAAAACAGCCTCTTGATCATCAGTGATGTCTTTATCCACTGAACCAGAACTGGGCTGGTGAAAAACCCAGCCCCTTGATCTCCTCCCAGCCTGCCAGCCAGGTCATTTTAAGGGTTCCTACTCCAGTATCCCTGCAGCCCCACAAGATGCGTTTTGAGCAGCAGATCCAGAGCCATCGGTGACCACAGATTAGCAGGGCCACGTTCCCCCTGGAAATCTTGGAGCCTGCGCTGCCTTCCCTCGTTACCGAGGCTATCAGCTCTGCATTGCTTTGCATAAACCCCGCTCTGGCTCGGGGAGCTTMGCCCCGAGCAGGTGCCGGGCAGAGCAGGATGCTCATTGCCAGCCCTGGCGCTGCCCCGAGCTGCCCAGGSTGGGCTCAGCCCGGGGCACGGGGCTCTGCTCCTTGAGACTTCACCGGTCCTGGCTGGCAATTAAAAGCCCCGTCCCCTCTCGGTCTTCAGGGGTAAATTTCAGACGCTCCAAAGCTCGGTAATTAACAAGTRCTGTCGTTCCCCTTGCCGTTGCGCTAGCTGTGGTATTTTTAAAGCTTTGTATTAAAAATTAATTTCTTTATTTTGTTGGAGACCCATCACTCAGTCACGTGGCTCCCTGTCATGTTTCTATCCTTCCTACTCATATTCGAGTTATGCCATCAAGCTAATATATTGTGACTGCTCTTCTCTCTTGTGACAAAGCCTTGCAGCTGCCTCCAAATCAATAGATGTCAAAGAAATATGAAAACAATCATGACAGAGAACTTAAATCCTGGCTAGAGTCTGCATAATAAAAAATGTGCTTCTGTTCTCAAGGCAGCGGATTAATTTATCCTAAAGTTTAGTCAAATTTTATTCCGGTACCTTTTTCCCAGCAGATAGAGCTACATCTGTTGGGTTTGTAATGTAATTTGTAATTACTGCCCTTCATGTGGTCCAATGCCTTGAACCATCTTTAATTAAAAGCATAATTAAGGGAAGATCTAAAGGAAGACAATTACCAGATGGTCTTTTTTTTAGAAACAGTTAGTTGCATTGAGGATGTACCCTGCCCCATCCCCGGCTCGGATTAAAAGGCAAGGCTGCCTCCTGCACAATCTGCGAGGTGAGAGGCTGCGAGGGGGCTCAGGCACGGCCGGCAACTGCCGCAGGGGCTGGGGACACCGGGGGGGACGCTGGGGGACCCTGGGTCACAGGCTCGCCCTGGCCCCATCCCATTTCCCCGCCTGGATGAGCCCTGGTGCCCTCCTCCAGCCAAAAGCCCCGGCAAAAATCACCTCAGTGAAACCCCCTGCATCACCAGGACACCCGGCAGCTTCTGGGAAATATTTTTTTTCAGGTGAAAATTGCAAGAAAACGCAATAACGATGATAATAATTGTGATATCCAAATGCTAGCAAAATAAATAATAATAACAGTAACAATAATAATAATAATATAACCACAACGACAATAATAATAATAATTTTTAAATCCACAGGGACTGGGTCCCAGAACAGCTTCCAAAAATGAATTATCACTGCTGTCCCGGGTGAGACAGACCACGGRGCCTGCCCAGCCCCTGCTCATCGGGGCCGGGGGTGGTTGTGGGAGGGGGTACTTGGCCAAAATCTCCTCTCAGGCCGCAGCACCCACCCCGGCCTGGCTGGGCTTGGTTTGGGGATTCCTCCCCAGCCTCTCGGGATAGCTCCTTTCAGAAGATTCCCCGCACCCACATCTGGAAGTTCCCGAGACTAAAGGAAAAGGGTGGGAGGAGATATGGGAAATTACCCCGAAAATATGAATAATGCAACAAAGGGCAGAATTCTGTGCGAGCACAACATTTCTAGGGGACGCTAGGCATAAGAAAGGGAGGGGGGGAGAGAAAAAGYAAAAGGGAAACCTCGAGCAGTGGTGCAATGGAAATTAAATTTTTGCTGTATTACTAAGATTTCATTATTTGACCGTTCCCACTCCAAGTAAGGCAGCGACGGATTTGTAATCATTTCAATTATCTTCAAGGTACTTTCTTTAGGACACAAGTTGTCAGAGATAAAAAAAAAAAAAAAAAAAAAAAGTCCATTCTTGCTGCTCCCTGGGTCCATTTTCCAGACGGTTTGTCCTTCTTGCTGCATGATTTAGCCGGGGCTCTTTTGCATACTGCGGCTCTCCCTCGCTCGCTCCCTCCCTCCCTGCGCGGGGCTCCGCGCCCGCGGAGCCGCCCGGCTCGGCCCGCTCCGCCGCCTTCCTCTCGCATTAACTTCGCTCGGGAGCCTCGGCTTGCTTGGCTCGGCCACTCTCCCCTCTCTCATTTTCCGCGGCTCTCTCCCTCCCTTCCTCTCGCTCTCCGCCCCGCGCAATATTTCCCGAGCCATTCTCCGACTTTAACGGCGATTCAAAGCACTTCTATCAACTTGACTCTGTCGTCGCATCCGCTTAGCGATCCACCTGTAACCACCCTCTCACGTGTACCGTTGTGCCCCAGCAGATCAGTTACCCGTCGAGCCACCATCGCTGGAGCCTACTGTCGATGGCGGAGACCTCTTTGCCTGATAAAGCTCATCATAAATCTACTGCCGACCTTCCTACTCCGCCTATCAGCTAAAGAACTACCGATCACCCCCCTGGAGCTTCCAGTATCCCTCAAGCTTTAACACTGATTCGACCCTTCTTGTGTGTCCCAGAAGCCACCTGCCGTTACAGCGTTCCCTGCTCATCTAATGAACGTGTGTGTGCGCGCGTAGATCCATCCGATTTTGCAGCTGTGCCTGAATAAAGGATAAATCGCGCGCCACCTCGCTGTGCCGGCGGGGCGGACCCCTCCTCATTTTTATGCTCATCCCCATTCTCATCCCATGCTCATCCCCATGTCGATTCCCATTCTCACCATACCAATCCCCATCCCATCCCATCCTCATCCCCATCCCCATCCCCCATCTCTCTCATCCCCCATCCCACCCTCCCAATCTACTTCTCCCATCCCATCCCCATCTCACCTTACTCCCTCCCCATCCCCATCCTACTTCTTCCCATCCCCATCCCCATCCCCATTCTCATCCCCATCCCATCCATCCCCATCCCCATCCTCTCCCCATCCCCATCCCATTCTCACCCCCATTCCCCATCCCATTCCCCATCCCATCCCCATCCCTACTTCTCATCCATCCCATCCCATCCCATCCCCATCCATCCCCATCCTCATTCCCATCCATCCCCACCCCATCCCCATCCCATCCCCATCCCATCCCCATCCACCCCATCCCATCCCCAATCCCATCCCATCCCCATCCCATCCCCATCCCCATTCTCATCCTCATCCCCACCCCATTCCTCCCCATTCCCATCCCCATCCATCCCCATCCCCATCCCATCCCCATCCCATCCCATCCCCATCCCATCCCATCCCATCCCCATCCCATCCCCATCCCCATCCCCATCCTCATCCCCATCCCATCCCATCCCCATCCCCATCCCATCCCCATCCCATCCCCATCCCCATTCCATCCTCATCCCATCCTTCATCCTCATCCCATCCATCCCATCCCATCCCCACCCCATCCCATCCCCATCCTCATCCTCATCCCCATCCCATCCCCATCCCCATTCTCACCCCATCCCCATCCCATCCCATCCCATCCCCATCCCCATCCTACAAAACAGCCCACAAATCCCTGGCTTTTCTTCCCGCTGGTAGGGCTTGATTTGCAAGTGCGAGCCTCTCTCCTCTCAGGTCTCTTTAAGCGCAAACCAAATAACATTTAAATGCCTTTTTACTGCCGGGGCGTTATTTATTTAAGTGGCCGTCGGAAATCACAGCAACGCGGTTCCCGTTCCTCCCGGAATATTGTCCTCGCCGGTTTATTAGAGCGATTGGTTTAAAAGAGGCTCTCTCGGAATAAAAGGGCGCGTTTCTCCCCATTATTCATATCTAGGGAGTCCCAGGCCTTCAGTACATTAAAAAAGCTTCAAAAGGACAATTCGCCATCCGCAGATATTATATTTGTGAAATGTCCRTTTGTCGAAGCTTTTAACACCTTCTTATAAGGAATCATTTGTTCTTTTCTCTTTAATTTTGATAGACAATTAGCCATCAAATATACACCAGTTGACTGTAACCGAGCATTAAACTAGCCTTTATTTAACGCTAATTTAGCATAGCTGCTTTGTTTGACTTTGCCATACAAGAACCAGGTTTTGTAGCAAAAAAAAAAAAAAAAATAGGTGTAATTTTATGTGGGGCTTCATTTCTTTTGGCCCTCTACACAGCAAGCCCTCTCCTCTTTGTAACCCATTCTGCTGGGCAGAAACACCATTTCGGAGTGCCTAGCACCTGGAGTCTGGAAAAAAAAAATTAGCATTGATATAGATTTAGTTGAAATGTAATCTCTTAAATCTGTCCAAGATTCGGGGAGATAATTACACTTTCACTGAATTGACAGAGGTCAGCGTCTCTGCGGACCTGAGGAGTTGATTTACTAACAATAGTGTTACATAAAAAATGGTGTTTGAGATTATAATGTTAATAGATGCAGTCACTGGGGAAAGCAGGCAGGCTACAACTAATTCGATGGAACTTGGGTTTTGCGTTACGAGGATTCAAATCACTTGCAGCATTTAATTTAGAGGAATGAGTTTGGCAGTAATTACAGCAAATGGAAAGGTCGCCTTGGAATAGTGGTTATTTTTTCCCCAAGTTGCGACTCGGGGTTTTTGGGGCGAAAAGTCCTTTTTCTCCGTGCCCGGCGAAGGCCGGAAAAGCCGCGGTGCTACACCGCCTGCCCTTCTGCTGCCGGTCACCTCGGAGCCGGCAAAATCCCGCTCAGAACAAAGAAACGGGGGTGGAAAATATTTCTCTAAGAGTCGGAGTCGCCCCTCGAGTGGGACCCGACGGCTTTTAACGAGAGCCGGCGTTCCCTTCAGCTCCCGGGGGATGCTCGCCGGGCCGGGCCAGGTCAGRATCTCCTCGGAGAAAGCGCACCACGACACGGGGGAAAACGCTCCGCAGTTCCCTTTGCATTTTGGGGGGCCGCGGCAGGAGCGGGGGCTGAGCCCGCTCCTGCCTCCCTGGTTCTTTACCCAGTGATAACTGGCGGGCACCAGGCGGCACAAACGCGAGCGGTGCCCCAGCCAGCCCAGCCTCAAGTCCCTGTGCCACGGCGTGCCCCGTGTGCCGTGTCCCTTCAGCATCACCCCGCAGGGGACGCGGGCCCTCAGCTTTGTTCCCGGCCCCGCCGCGGCCAGGGGAGCCCTCGGGGCGCTGGGTGCGGGCTGAGGGTCACCCCTGCCCTCGGGGGGTGCCGGGGCCGCCTCCTCCGCCCCGCTGGCGGGGCATCCCCGCACTCCCGACGGCCGGGAGCGGAGGGGCCGCRTGCTCCGCACGCATCCCGCGGCTCGGATCGCCGCCGGGAGCCGGGAATGCCGAGCGCTTCCCTGCAGCGCTTCCCGGCCCGATGGACGGCGCTCCATCCCCGGGCAGCGCGGAGCGGCTCGGCGGGATGCGCTCCCGGCGCTGCGGCCCCTCCGCGCTCGGAACGGCCGCGGCTCGGCCCCGCTGCCCCGGCAGAGCCGGCCCGAGGGCAGCGGCGGCTCCCGGGGCTCCGCACGGCGCCCACAGCCGGGGCAGCCGCGGCTCCGCTGCCTCCGCCGCCCTCCGTCCCTGCCTGTTTGTGTTCTAGGTCCGCCCGATCTTATATGTAACAGCAATATATATGTTAATTGAAAACTTCTGAATTTAAAAAGGTTGTGACAAGTTATAATTTGTCTTGTCAATGTCTGGAATCCTTGTTTAGCTCTTTAGTTGTGTCTGCTGTTCGTGCCTGTCAGATAACAGCTTGCCTAACGCGCTGCCTTCCTCTCTTATGGCACGGAAATGACAAATGTGCTGTTTTATCCATACAATTTATTTCATTATTGTTGCCAGCACGAAGCATCACAATCAATCATAAGGAAGTCCAGTTGGCAGGTGTCAATCTTGGTATGTTTTTGTACGTCTCAGTCCATATTTAATCCAATTACAAGGGTCATGGAGTAAGTGCAAATCCCCTTGTTACAACTCACGTCTTATTCAAGATTTAAAGTAAAAAGTCAACTTGATCACATGGGCGCTTTGGGGGTCCTCCGATACCTTTTGATATGTGGTCCCCCCCTCCCAAATTATGCGGAGATAGCGTTTTATCAAAGAGTTATCGCGGGTCGGTTGGGGTTTGGGGATTCTTTTTTTTTCCCTGAGTGTTTGTGTGCAAATGAAGTATCTTGTTATTTTGCTAAAGAAGAGGGAGGTTTTAATGATGGGAGATCTTTCCGCTCATTGCCCTTTCAAATACAATTGTAGATCGAACTCAGCCTTGTCACGTTGAGGAAAAGTGAATTTCTAACATCCAGGACGTGCCTGTCGACTTTCAGCGAATTGCATCCAATCACCCCCAGGGAATTCAGCTAATGTCTCAGTCTAAACCGGGATGAGGGGAGAAAAACAAATCAAACATTGTCCGGAGTCACGCTTATTATGAAAATGTTTTAAAGGATAGAGAAGGGAAATAATTCGAGACAGCCCAGAATAAAGTTTTCGACAAATTAATAGCATTAGGAGTCTGCGGGGAGGAAAAAAAAAGGAAAGAGAGGGAGAGGGGAGAAACCCCAGCTACAAAGTTAAAGTATAAAGAAATTATTTATAGCTACACGTTCCTCTTTTTTAAAGCAAGAAGCATCTTTTTAACCTTGATTTTTTTTTTTTTGGTTGCTGTTTTTCGGATGAGAAGCGAGGCTACGGCACTGAAAACAACAATCTTATTACACAGCCGGCTACAGCGGGGGAAKTGTTATCCTTCTGCTAAATTTCTGTCTTTAGGACGCTTCAGTTCCCAGAAGTTTCTTGCAGCAATCTTAACCGAGAGCCCGCAAACCCGCGCTAATCCCGCTGGTTCRAACGAGTTCCGAGCTGGCCGGGGGTTGGCGGGCCGGGGTGCCCGTGCCAGCCGGCTCAGCCCGCTCCGGGCGAGCGCTCCCGATAAAAGGAAGGGTGGGTGCCACCGTTTACCGGGTGGCGGGAGAGCCTCGCAGGCTGCCAGCCGCGCCACGGCCGCCAAGCTCTCCCAAAACTTCACGTGGCAGCGCACAAAAAGCCGTCTSGATGATAACTCAGGTATTTTTTTATTCGAAGAGATGGAGCTATTCAGTTCCTATCAAACTGCGAGAGGGGCTGAGCCGACAGGACGAGAGAATACAAAAAAAAAAAAATAAACCAAAAAAATAAAAACAACCCAACCAACCAACAATACAAAACAAGAGCAAAATTACATTTCTGCACCGAGGTTTAAACGCAATCCTGGGGGCAAAAGAGAAATGTTAGACAAGCAAAGGAACGTGTGGGGGAAATAAAAAGAAAGTATTTAAAAACACATACCTTGGACAAGGGCAAAATATCCGAGCTACAYTGCTAGTCAAGTGCCTCTTTCCTTGAAAGCCAAAACCACGTTTCTATCACGYTATTTTTCCTGTTCTAGGGCTTTTCCTTTGGTTTTTACCGTTTATTGTAGCTACTCTTGGACCCTGCAGCCTGTGCAATGCCACYGTAAACAAATTGTTCTGATGTGCTTATTATTATTGCTCAAGTTCTGCTTGGATAGAGAATTAAAGCTCATTATTACAGTGTGTGTTGCGAATTGCTCAATCTATGTGAACACGGGGGTTTGGGGCATCCTCGGGAAAAAAAAAAAAAGAAGAAGAAAAGAAAAAAAAGAAAAAAAGAAAAAAGCCCACAACTTCGGAACGTAGTATAAATCAAATATGTGTAATGCTTATAAATTTGTAACACGTTTGCCGTGCCCCTGCTCCTATCCCCTGCCCGGCGACGCCCGCACCGACCGCGCTTCCCTCCGCGCTGCTCCGCGGCTCAGCAAAGGACGGGAGCAGCAATCAGCGGGGACACGCACACACACACACACACAGAGGCGCGGGGTGACGCTTTTTGTCCCCCCGTTTCAGCGGCAGCGCTCGCTGGCCGAGCCCGCCCGGCTCCGCACGGCTCCGCACGGCTCCGCACGGCTGCGCTGCCCCGGGCACCCCCGCCCGCCCGCTCCGCGCTGCCCCCGGGCTCCCGCCCGCCTCCCCCCGCAGCCTTTGCCGGGCTTTCCCCCCATCCTTTATTATTATCAGTTAATTTTATTTTTTTTTTCTTTTTAGGCGACCTCTCGGCCGAGCGCGGACTCTGCTCCCAGCGCTCCCCCACCTTCCTGCCTCGCTTCCCTTTTTCTGTCTCTATTTTTTTTTTTTTTTTTTTTAGGAGATAAAAAGGCAAACAGAGCGCTCTGGCGCTGGCGAGGGGCTGTTTGCCTGCCTCCGCCGAGGCCTGGCCAAGCAGACTTGGCTTCACGCCTGAGCAGTTTCTGGAGAGCGGCGCGCTGGAGAGCAGGGGAGGCAGCACCTGGCCCTGCGTTAGGAGCCATCTCCTTTTATTGACAGCCAGATAAGCAGGCGGGAGCCGTGGTGTTTCCAACGCTTCCCTGGAGGACCCTGCCGGGTTGCAGGGAGCCGCAAGCCCCTTAATGGCAGCGGCTCCAAAGGCGCCGCGAAACCCCTTCCTGGCAGCGCCGCCGGGGCCGTCGCTACCTGCCAACAACGCGCGGGGCTTGCGCGGCCGCCCAAGGGYCAGCATCCCTGCCCGGGTGGCTCCCCGAGCCGCAGAACCCCGCACAGCGCTGCCCCCGCAGCCCCGGCACAGCCTCCTGCTAACGGAGCCCAGCCCGGGCAGGTTCATGAAACATTTAAGTGCAGCTCAATAAAACTCTCGGCGGCCGGCGGGYCGGGAGCGGGGGGCTCTTTGCCGATGAATTATTTACCCTGACAAGTGTGTGCAAATAAGGGCCTCTCCCTCCCGCTCTAATGGGAGCGGGCGGGCACGGAGAYCCCGCCGAGGTGCCAGGGCGAGGGCAGGATGCGGCTCCGCGGCCGGCCGTCCGTCCGTCCGTCCGGCAGCACCCCGGTCCCGCAGGGCAGAGCTGAGCGCTCGGGGACCACGGCGTCCCCGAGGAGCCGCGGGGCCGCGCCAGGTTTTGGGGGCAAGAGGGGAAACAGCCAAAGCTCAGCCTAAAGCCCGGCCTGGGCTAATCCCGGCTGCGGACAGGGCTGGGTTCGGGCGAGCCGTCGGGCCGGGAGGCAGCGGGAAGATGCAGCGACCCCGAGGGTGCCCCGGTCCAAGGGAGCCCCGTCCCGCTGCTTAGCCCCGGGTGGGGCGGGGCCGTGCCGTGCCGGGCCGTGCCGAGCCGTGCCCGCCGACGGGGCGGGCGGTGTCCGGGCCYGCTCTCGTGTCGCCTAAAATGTCTCATTAGCTAACTACTGTCCGCCTGACGTCACCGGGGCGGCCCAGCCAATGGGGGAGGCGCTGGCGTGGATATTAAGGGAAAGTTAGTGCAAAGGCAGCACCCCTCTTTTGCTGTCATTGACATTTAAACTGTGTGGCAGGTTCTCGCGTGGAAATTGGCCACACCGGAGCCGCCAGGTACCTCCTCCCTCCCGGCCGCGGGACGGAGCGCCGCGCCCGGAGCCTCCGCTCCCGCTGACAGGTAACGAGCCCGCACGGCCCCGGCCGCCACGGGAGGGGTCGGGGTGCCCGGCACCCCCTCCCCGCGGGGGGAAGGCGAGGGGAGCGYGCCGGAGCCCCGCACAACAGGTGGGGCGGTGGGAGGGAGCGGCTCCGGCCGCTGCCCGCCCGTCGGAGGGGGCGCCCCGGGGCCGAGGGGGCGGCCGGCCGGCGCTGGAGCCGCTTCCCAAAGTTCCCCCTCCCCTTCCCCCCGCGCCGCTCGCTCGCCGTGACCCGTCTCGGGTGGCGGGGGCAGCCGCGGGTTACCGCGCCCCCCGGGCGGGACGGGAGCGGCGCACCGAGGGCCCGGCCCCYCGGCCCCGCCGAGGGGTGAGGGAACAGCCGCGGGTGGGTCCCGGAGCCTCGGAGGTGCCGTCGGGGGCCGCGTCCCAGCCGCTCTTGGCCGCCAAACGCCGGCGGCTCGCRGGTCACCGGGGACGCTCCGGTGCCCCGCTCCGGCCGCCCAGAGGCGATCGCCCCAAACTCAGGCTTGGCTTGCCAGCCCMGGGTGCCTCTGCTAAATCAGGGCGTCGGTGGGAAAGAGAGGTACCCTAGGAAGGCCGTTCTTCCTGCGAAATAACGCTAAACAAAATAACCTCTTACCTGRCTTTGAGCATCTCCAAATAGTCCTTATGGTGCGTTAGCGGGAACGCTCCCTGTGATGCTTCGCTATAATATACCGGTAAATGGACATTCTCCTTCAGTAATAAATCAAACACCATCTATCTCAGATCCTCCTCCCTAATTAGAGATGTTTATTGGAGATGGTGTTTATCCAGCTGTCATGCCGAGAAAAAGCTGTGACATAATTACCTCTGACCAGATAGTCTTTTATATGCATATCTCGCTGACATATAAAGGAATCGGATTGCATTAAAAAAAAATGACAAGATCAAATGTTGATTTTAGCCGATATAATAGCATTTCTGGTCATTAAATTAATTGAAATCCAACTTTCAGGCTCTCCAAATTACTAATCTCTCTATTTAAACTTTTTTTTTTTTTTTTAACGATTAAATGAGAGATTCTACCAAAAGGATGGGCAGAGGGAAATACGCCCTGCAAACTTGCCCGCAATAAATCAAATACGCCAGCTAAAAGAAAAAGAACCCTCGACCCCCTCAGKKTAATAACGTGAATGCGAGGAGTTTCTCCATCGGTTCCTCGTGCTTTTCCGAGCGGAGGTTTCGCTGCTGTTTCGGGAGGGTCCGGGATGGGAGAGAGGCGAAGCGGGACCCCTCCTCAAGGGGTCCCTTCTCCCGAACCCCGCGCCCCGGCTGCTCCCTTGGCTCCCGTGCCCTTGGCAGCGCCTGCGGAGCCATCTGCGCGGGGCTGCGAGCGAGCCCTGATAAGCCCCGAATTACTGTGTAATTGAAAATATATTTTTGGGAAAGGCCGGTTTTACAAATATCAGGGGTGTAGGCTTTTGATCCTTTCTGCTGCCTGTGTTCTCCGGTTGCTAATAAAACTCGCATTGAGCTCCTTAGTGGCTTGATTAACAGGCAGATTAACTGTTACTGGGGTTTTGAACAGCTTGTCCCAATCAATAGCGTTTAAAAAGCCCGTCAGGATGCGCTAAGCTTTCACCCCCCCCGTTCTTTTCTGAAGGCTTTTCGAGCGGCTCTGGTTGCATGACACTTTTCCCATATTTAWAATCAAAGGCTTTCTCGTACGGAGAGATGTGTGTCCGTCTTCCAATTTCAGTGCGACTTCGGCGAGGTCCAGAAAGGCTTTTTATTTTTCTTTTCCTTTTTCTTTTTTTTTTTATCCTGCCATGCGGAGCTGCGCCTCGTGCAAAAGGCCAACATAAAAGAGGTTAAATCGATTCCAAACTTTTTGCGGATTGTTTATAAACTAGAAAAGCTCCACTTAACTCAGTGTCCTGCGCATTATAGGTTTCAAACCCTGTCTCTACATATACAAATAGGCATTAAGTGTCCTGGAGGCAAAAGCATTGTAGTCTAAGACGTCAGGATTTGTGTATCTCTTCAGTTTTAGACCGAACTGGACAAGAGGACTTTAAGCATTTTTCTGGGTATTAAAAAAGGTAGTTTGCAGCCCAGATATTAATACAACGAGACGATCCTGGAGTTTCTAACTCAGCACTTTCTGCTTTCGGCACCTAACAAAATACGAAAGGGAAGCGYACGCTGCTGTTTGATATAAATCAATAGCCAGGCACGAGATTATATTTAAAAAGTGAAAATTATTTTAATTAGGAAAAACAAACAAAAAGGCGCGTCTTGCCACGTATAATAGTCACTTACCTTTGGTTTTTAAACCATTTTTATATTACGCCCATTTTTTTTTCTTTTTGTTTGGTATAGTTAAAGGAAAGAAAAAAAAAAGAAGTGGAGGGAGGAAAAAAAAACCCCAAACCAAATCAGATGCAGAAAAATGCTAGTTACATTAATCCCGTGCGGATTTTAAAGTAGAAATCTTCAAAGAGRGCCTAAGTCCGTGCCGAGAGCCAGGGCCGGGGCCGCGGGGTCCCACGGCTGAGGGGTCCCACGGCGCAACCCTCGCTCCGGAAAAGGGAAAAAGGGGGAAAAAGGGAAAGGGAAAAAGGGGAAAAAGGGAAAAAGGGAAAGGGGAAAAGGGAAAAAGGGAAAAGGGGAAAAGGGGGGCGGTCTGCGCCTGCAGGAGGGCAGGGCTTTGGGGCGAGGGGAACGCCGAGCACCTCACAGCGCTGCTGCTCCTGTCCCCCCGTTACAAAGGCCAGCGGAGTCATTTTAGAAGTGGAAAATTCACTTTAAAAAAAAAATAAAAAGGAAAAAGAAAGAAAAAGAAAGGCGAAAAAAAAWAMAGAYAA
>NDFG01000339.1:368753-414260 GCA_002167245.1 Sporophila hypoxantha | reverse complement strand
AAAAAAAAKKKAAAAAAASAAATCTGAGTTTGAATTTAACCTTGTAACACTTTGCACGGTTACATGGGCACGCAGAGCAGGAATAATTTCTGGAAAGTTTAAAAACAAACTTTCTCGAATGATTCAATGTACCTGGCAGAGGCTGTTTTGGAAAACGYCAACAACGTACTAGAGAAGAAAAGTGAGTGCATTTTCCCCATTTTAGGGGCATAAAATAACAAAAGTGGCCCTTGACAATAAATGTTTATAGCTGCTGACCTTCACCAGCAACTCACCGCAAACCGATTCGTTTTTATCTTTTTCGCGTTTGCCCCGGGAAAGGCGAAACTTTGCTCTMAACGCCTCAACACGGTTMCACCGGGAGAAGGGGGGAAAAAAARGCTCTCTGCCATGAGATTATGCGAAGATTTCGAGACTAAACCCCGAGCTGCGGATTAGGCCCGGCCTATTAGGACACGGCAAATTGCATCCCGGCTCTGGGAGGGCTCCGGGGGCAGGCAGGAGGAGCCGGTTCCTCGCTGCCCGTGCGGGGCCTGCCCGGGGCCGCTGGCTGGCCGGAGGCGGCGGCGAGCTGCCGAGCACACCCGCAGCTCCTCGCCCCTCTTACCTTGCTCTATTCTAAACCGCTTTCGGCCGTGTTTTGGTTTGTTTTGTTTCGCTGCTTTTTATTTTTTCTCCTCCTCCCCCCCGGTCCTTTGCTTTGAAACCCGCTCGGTGTGGTTTGCGAGCTGCGTGCGGGCAGGGCTGCGAGCTGCAAGTTTTGCTTTTTGGGGATGGCTCCTMTGGCCCCGCGCTGATGGTTTGCACGGGAGGAGCTGGTGTGCGGAGCGGTGGGCTCGCCGCTCGGTGTGTGCAGACGTGTTCGGTGTGCTAAAGGGATGGCTCCGCGCTCGGCTCGGCTGCGGGAGACAGCACCGCGTCTCCTTTGGAGTACGGCGGGGCTCGCTCTGCCGCTAATCAGGTAGCTCTCCAAAGAGCAGTAAATATTTACCAGCCAAAGTCTTCACGCTGCGAGAAAGTACTTGTTTGGTGTTTATTTTTATGGATTTGAGATTGCTAAAAGCTACTTAATAAATTATACCGTGGCTAGTCCTGAATGGGGAAACGTGCCTCTTTGATTTCTCCATCATATGCAGGAAGAGTAAAATTAATATTCATTATAGGCGCAAAAGAAAGAGAATGAGTATTTTTAGGCGYAAAAAAAAGGGAGAGAAAATGAAGGCTGCGACTATTTCATTATTTTACCTCCTTTTTTTTAGCAACCCCCTTGAATGGGCTCTTTATTGTAATTGTCCCTCCCCAATTGAGCACCCCACTGAGCTGTTGTATCTTTTTACAACCCCTAACAACTCGCACCAGTAACACAATTACCGCCAGATATTTATAACGAGAAATTACTTTTCCATTTTCGCCCGCGACGATTTCAAATAAATAACGCGGGGAACGCATAAATAAATAAATAAGTGGGCCGGGGGTCGGCGGCAGGGGGGGGAGAGAGGGAAGGAGGGAGGGAAGGAAGGAAGGAAGGTGGCGAGAGGAGGAGAGAGGGAGCAGGGGAAGGAAGGAGGGAGGGAGGGAGGGAGCGGGGGGGTGGGGGGAAGGCGCTGGGGACTGTCCAGGCGCTGGGTCAAGGCAGGCGCTAATGAAGGGAGAAGGGGCTTGTTTCTCTGCTCTTTGTAAGTTGGAGGGTTGTTGGTCCGTTGAGTTGGGAAGCTGCGCGGCCGGTTAAGGAGCCCGGGTTTCTGCACTCGGGGTTTGGGTAGAGGAGCAGAATGGAGGCCATTGTTCGCTTTCTGTAGGCTTTGTTTAACAGTTCTCACCCCCTCCTGTTCTTACTTTTTAAAGCAGTGAGGCGAGGTAGACAGCGTGTGTCACAGTACAGTGAAAAAGGGGAAGATCTAAAGACCAAAAAAGAAGTTAATCACGAGACGGGGAGTTTGGGGGAGAAAAAGTTGCGAGCGCCGCGCGGAAAGGGGGAGAGAAAAAAAAAATAATAATAAAAAAGAAAACAAACCAAAKAAACCAAAACAACCCAAAAAAACAACCAAACTCGAGGAAATACCCGGAGGTAAAAATGGAGCCCTGCGGAAGGTTCCCCCCGCCGCCGGTGCCCGCGCAGCCCCCGCGCAGCCCCCGCGCAATCCCCGCGCAATCCCCGCGCAATCCCCGCGCAGCGCCGCCCGGCCCGGGCCGCGTCCCGCCGCCCCGCGCACCTTCCCTGCGCCGCTGCTCGCTCCTTAATGTGCTTCTTCTGCTTTGTCCTAGAGGGAAGACTTTAACTAGTGACACGCAGATGTGCGAGTCCCTAAATTGTATGAGAGGACAGTCCACCCCGCTTTCAGGCAAGTTTAAAAACATGACTTCGGGCTCTCTTTGTGATTGTTGTCGCTCCACTTAAAACACCACCTCGGCGAAGAGCACTAACGACGAGCCAATACGCCACCTGCATGCAATTAAAACGAGAAACCACTTGGCGGGCTGCTTTTCTTAATATTTTTTTTTTCCCCCCGCGAGTTAGGGATACATATGAACTTTTTTTTTTTTTGCCTTGAGGTATTAAAGCCCCCAAATCCGGGGGTGGGGGTGGGGGGGACGGGGACATGCCTAAGGATAACAAAGTTAGCCGGTGAGATACCAGCCTCTCTGCGCATTGCCTGCCCTGATTAACGCCTGTTTTGTCACTGATAGACTGCTATAGGCGACCCCCGTGGGATAGCGCTCTCTCGGCCCACCATGCAGAACAGTAAGTGACTCGGGGCAGCGGGGAGCTCCGGCCGGGCCGGTCGGGAGGCGGCTCCGCGGGCAGCGGGGCCCTGCGCGCCCGCCCCGTCGGGGCTCGGGTCCCCCCGGGGGCGGCGGGCACGGGCCCGGCAGCGCTGGCACGGCTCTGGGCTCATTGCGCCAGGCCCAGCACCTGCCTGCATCCCTACCTTGGCTCAAAAAGCCGCTCCGTGTTAGGCGCGGCTCCTCGCCACCTCTGGGTTTGTTCGTTTCCCGATGTGTCTGTGGCTTGTTAATTATTTTTTTTTGGGGGGGCGGCTTTTTGTGGCGGTGTTGTTGCTGTTGTTGTTGCTGTTGTTGTTTGAGACCTCGTGGGTAGGCCTGCGCGCCTCTCAGAGGGCACCGAGCCGGGAGAGGCGGCCGCTGTCCGCGCCCCGGAGCAAGGGGCTGCGCGGGGCTCGGAGGGGCTGCCGGGCAGGTCCCAGCCGCTCCGGGGCAGGCCTCGTCTCCTCGGGACGCGGATCWTCCGCGGCGTGGGCTCCGCAGCCCGCGGGCCCTCTCGTTCTGCGCGCGTAGCGGCGGCGAGGGGCGCAGGCCGGGCTGCGCGGCCCTTGCGCGGAGCGCGGCCCTTGCGCGGAGCTCCCCCGGAACCCGACAGGGGACGCGCGGCTCCGGGACCCCTTTATCATCCCACCCTTAAACCCATCAATAAGTCGTGCATCCGGAAAAGCAGAGGTTTTYGGGATTTCTCAGACATCCCTTGCGTGAAGAGCCTTTTTTTTTTCTTTCTTCCCCCCCCCTTTTTTTTTTTTAATTTGGTTTGTTTTGATGTTACTTTGTGGGGATTTTGTCCTTCTGCCGGGGCTGCTGCGTGCGTGCGTGTGCGCGATGTAATTTCATTTATCCCGGGCAAAACCTGAGGCTGGGCAGCCCGGGGAGGGTTTTACCTGCGCCTCGCAAGGACGGCGGCGGCTGCCCTTGGCCGTGGCGTGCCCGGGGTTTGTGGGAACGGGGGATGCCTTCACTCGGCCGTTCGGGATCGCCACTGCAAAACGCAGAAAAGATATCATTCGGGTGAAGCCTTTATTTTGTTTAAAGGTCGCGGCGGGCTCTTCAGGCTTTGTGTTAATAACTCCTGGGTGTATATGGTGCAGAGCATCCAAATTGACACCATATGTTTTCCTATTAGATGACTAGCAATAGAATACAAGGCGCATAATCATTGCCACTGGGCGAGATCTACACCGCTCTCCAGGGAAATTATATAATGATTAAGGCTTAACCTTTTAAGTGAAACTTTGATTTTGCTTTCCCCGCTGCCATTTTTTTTTTTTTTTAATGTCGGCCAGGGTCTCCCCCGCACGCATTGCCGGTGCTGAGGAGCTGGAGGGGAGGGAGCAGCCGCGGGACTGCGCCCCCGGGCGCGCATCCCGGCATCGGGGAGGGAGGGATGGAGGGAAGGAGGGAAGGAGGGATGCGGGGAGGGATGCGGGGCTCCTCTCCCCGCGCTGGGAAGCGCAGGTCGCAGCTCCGGCCGCGCTGCTGGGCCGGGGCGGCAAATTCCCCAGCCCCGATGTCACTTCGAATCCATTGCGCGGGGAGCGCGCCCCCTCGGTGTGTCCGCGCAGAGCCCCCGGCTACCGCGAACCGCAGCCTCCCTCGGAGGGAGAGCGAGTAGAGTTCAATCTAGTCTGAGTGATATCCAAATGCGGACAGAAAGGGTCGTTTTATCATGCTACTATTTGTCGTGACGATGCAATTTTCAAAAGCAGAGTACTGTCATAAAGTGACACGCCTGCCACAAGTGCTCCAACTGATCTTTTCAATTAGCCTTCCATGCATGATCCGGGGCGACTTCCGCCTATTTCCAGAAATTAAGCTCAAACTTGACGTGCAGCTAGTTTTATTTTAAAGACAAATGTCAGAGAGGCTCATCATATTTTCCCCCTCTTCTATATTTGGAGCTTATTTATTGCTAAGAAGCCTGGGCTCTTGGAGTCAATTTATCAGGAGGCTCCAAAGAGAGGAGAGCGGAGAGCGCGTAGAGCAGAGCTTCTCCAGGGAGACCCTCAAAGCCCGGAGCTTCAGGTTGGGCACTGGCGAGGCAGCCTCTCGCTTTGCTTTTGGCGCAGCGAGCTGCGGCTGTGCGGATGCAGGCAGGCTCGCTTGGGCTTTGGGCTTTTATTTTATTTTTTTTTTTCTGGCGGGGAGAAGGAAAAAAAAAAAGAAAAAAAGGCAAAGCAAAGGAGCAACCCAAGGCGATCCGGCCAGGAATATTTCTGGGCTTTTGGGCTGGGTTTCGGGGTTCGTGGCAGCGGCGGGTTTCGCAGACGGGGAGAGCGGCTCCCGGGGAGCAGAGGGCGCGGATGGCGGCCGGGCAGCGGCGGGGAGGGACGCGCTCGGTGCCCCGGCGGGGGCTGCGCGGCTCGGGGAGCGCAGGGTGCTATGGTGGGCGCTGTGCTTCCCGCAGGTCACAGCGGCGTGAACCAGCTCGGCGGGGTGTTCGTCAACGGCAGGCCGCTGCCCGACTCCACGCGGCAGAAGATCGTGGAACTCGCTCACAGCGGCGCCCGGCCCTGCGACATCTCCCGGATCCTGCAGGTGAAGGCGGCGGCGCCCCCCGTCCTCCCACCGCTCCGTCCGCTCCGCTCCAGCGCCGCTGTGTCACCGCCGGGCGCTCATGCGACCCCCCCACACCCACCCACCACCACCACCACCCGCCTTCCAGCCTAATAAAGCGATCCGGCCGCTCGGTTCTTGCCGCAAATAGAGCTCTCGATGCGTATATATATAGATATATATATGCCTTTTCGAATATTGCAATGTTTTCGCTTTTCGTTGCCCCTTATTTCCATCCGGCGATAACCTGCACTGTCGTTACAGTTAGTTCGCTGTAATAAACTGAATTATACGGCTCGGCATAATTTCAGTTTCCTCTCCTTCCCTCCGTACCCCCCGTATTTACTTATGATTTTGTGATATCTGTATGCATTTGGCGTGGCTTACTGGGCTTGTTTTTGTTTTTGGTTTTTTTTTTTTTTTAATTTTTACCTTTTTTTTTTCTTCCAAAAAGCAAAACAATACCTAAAAAAAAAAAAAAAAGGAAAAAAATGAAAAGAGAGAGAGAGATAAAAGAACCCCCCTCAAAGCCACGCCGTTTTAGCCCGGAATGTGTCCTTACGGACATTCCCYCAATCTGGCGCAGTTCAGGGGTATTTTGTAAATGTAGGTCTMGAAAACCCTTCACTCACCCCTTCCCCCTCAAGTCCTTTGGCTAAGAGCAGTGAGAAGGATGGAGACTAGTCTGGTTTACCTATTGTTCGCATTTAAGGCGTATTTTAACCTTGATGCTAAGAGAATTACGTTTTGACCAGATGATTTTTTTTTCCTTCCAAATGTTTTTAAAGTATCACTTTTGTAGAGGGTAGGGCCACGAATGTAATTTTTTTTTTTAAGAAAAAAAAAAAAAAAGACTCTCTAAGTAAGTTCTCATACCATTTAAGGTATATTTTTGTGTTATAGACCCATGCAGATGCAAAAGTCCAAGTGCTGGACAATCAAAACGTAAGCTTGTCATTGTTTAATGCATACTTAAASAATTTTATTTTTGTCTTGAAATTATTAATAATGTGATTTTCTGTCCGCTTCCCTATCCAGGTGTCGAATGGATGTGTGAGTAAAATTTTGGGCAGGTATTACGAAACTGGCTCCATCAGACCCAGGGCAATCGGAGGTAGTAAACCGAGAGTAGCGACTCCAGAAGTTGTAAGCAAAATAGCGCAGTATAAACGAGAGTGCCCCTCCATCTTTGCGTGGGAGATTCGAGACAGATTACTATCAGAGGGGGTCTGTACCAACGATAATATACCCAGTGTAAGTTCATGAAAAAAACCTTCCTGTGTGCCGTGTACAATGCTGGGTAGCCGTAGCGAGCCTCTGCTTCCTTTGTTTTGGTATCAGAAGAGAGGATAGCAGGTTCACATCATTTGCATGTGGCAGGGTCAGACGCATTTTTTCATACAGAATCTGACAAATGCCTTTAAGGAGGGGAAAAAAAAAAAAATAAAAAAACCAATATGCGGGTCACCCTGCGCCTGGCGCCTCAGGACTGCAAGCATCAGTCGGAGCCATCACTCTGGTTTTGCAGGGTTGGGTTTGGGGCGCTTTTTTTTTTTTTTCCCCCTTGCTTTTTTTTTTTTTTTTTTTTTTTTTTTCCTTCTTCGCCCCTCTCCCCCGTGGTTTGTTTGTTTGTTTGCACCACCACCGGCAGCAGTGAGCGACTCGGGGCGGCAGGGACGGCTCAGGGAAGCCCTGACTTGCGCGCAGGTCGAGCCGCCCGCTGCGCGGGGGGACGCGGGGGTTGCGCGGGTGCCCGGCGGGGAGCGCGCTACCGCACTACCATCGCCTTTCCTGTCCTTTGCCTTCCAGGTGTCGTCGATAAACAGAGTCCTACGCAACCTGGCTAGCGAAAAGCAACAGATGGGTGCCGACGGGATGTACGACAAGCTAAGGATGCTGAACGGGCAGACGGGGACGTGGGGCACCCGGCCCGGCTGGTACCCCGGCACCTCGGTACCCGGGCAGCCCGCGCAAGGTAAGGCACAGCGCGGCGGCCGCTCCCCAGCCCGGATCGGCTCGGTTCGGCTCGGTTCGGCCGAGATGGGTCCGCCTTGCCCCTTCCCCGGCCGCGGGAGGCTGCGGGCAGGTGGCAGCGGGGCCGGCGGCACGGTGGGCGTCCCTCGGTGGGCAGGGGAGCGCGGCAGCGTCCGCTGCCAAAGCCGCGGTGCCGGCAGCCGGGCGGGATGCGGGGCTGAGCCTGAAGCTCGCCCACGGCCCGGTAAAAACCTCGGCAATCGCTCCCTGCCCGGGCCGGGGTCTCTCCCCAAAGCCGGGGCCAGCGGGAACTATCTCCGTAGGGCTGATTGTAATTCCTCCTCAATGGACCCGAAACAACTTTGTAAATATAGGAAACTGTTTATCCTGAAGATTAATAGGTATTTGTTGTAGGAATGACAAGGGGATAATATGAAGGATAATGGGATGTTACGTTACATACTTAAGATGGTTAATGGCTTCTTTTTGAATGCGGGCTCTGTTGAGGCTCGGCTCTCCCTGGCTCTGGTCATTCCTTTAGAAGAGGTGTCTATATACAACAACCTGCTTTTTGTTTTCACCCCGCAAGGAAAAAAAAATCGGTAACAGTGTGCGGAATATCTGGTACAAAGGATGTTTCTGTCACACGCAAGAATTTGTTATGGGAACAATTCTGTCGCTATGTAATTGCTCATTAGAGATCGTTTTGTTTCTCATTAAGGCGACATGAATAAGCGTCTAGTTGAAGGAGACAGCTGTAGAAATGTTCCACAGGAGACCTCTGGACACGATATGGCACCGCTTGCCAATTAGACATGTCAGTTTTAAGAGAAGAAAACAGTCTATGAAGGACACTAGAAAGATAGAGCGGAGCCCTCGCTTCCCCCCACCCCCGCCTCGGTGTTTTTTTGTTGTTCGGTCGCGGGGTTTTCTTTTGGCATTTTGTTGTGCCCGATGTCCACCCCGGGAACCGGGGCCGCCCCGGCCTCGCCCTTACCTGCGGGGCCCGGCCCTGCCCGGGCTCTCCCGACCGTGCCGGTGCCCGCAGCCGCGGTGCGGAGCGCGGAGCGCGGAGCGGGACCCCGCGCCCACCCCCGCGCGGCTCCCGGTTGGGAGAGATTTGGCGGTTTTATGGATTTGTTTTTCCTTAGGAAAGGCGTTTAAAGGAGACYTGTGGGGAGAGCGCTGCTCGGAGGCGCGGCCCCTGCGCGGGTGCGGAGCGGGCACACCTTTGGGCCCGGCGGCTCCTGGCCGGCAGAGCCCGCTGTGCCCGGGGCGGSGGCTGCGGGGGGCACCGGTGGCTCTTTGGGGGACCCTTCCCGTGTGCAATTTCCGCGGGGCACCCCGGGAGCCCCGTCCCAAACCCGCAAATGAGGTTGTGCGGGGCGGGCAGGGCTCCGTGGGCAGCAGAGGCGAGCGGGAGGCAGGCAGGCACTTAAAYCATCCGCATGGCAAAATTAAAATTAATAAAATGGATTTCCTCTGGAATATTCATGCTCCCTCTAATGTTTTTCCCTAGCAGGGGTATGTTACTGGATTTTAAGAGTCCATTACTCAAAAAGCATAAGGCGAGGTTAGGTCTCAGAGGGGTACAAATATGGTCTCAATCTGATAAACGCCATGCAGCAGTGAATAAAATAATGGATACATGAGGGCTGACAGAACAAAAAGAGACATCTCTATCCGGGAGAAATTCTCCAGTGATTTAGTGGTTTTAGGGATCACCGAGACACTGTTTCTTATCTTTTTTTCTCCCCTCCCTCTCTTATAAGACTAAAGCCTTCTATAGGATTTAGACACTTTCTCTTTCAACAGATGCTACAATGTTTTGATCCCGGCTCTATAGCTGAGAGGTGCTGCAATTGGTTTGCTATCTTTTTTTGCTTGTTTTCCGCCTCACTGATTAAGACACTAAGAAACTAAGGAATGATTTTATTTCCCAGCGTCTTTTTTTTTTTTTTTTTTTTTTTTCCAGGAAACAAATCCTATACCCAGCGTCAGATGGTCTGGCTATAGGATAATAGGGACGGACATTCACTTGCTTTCTTACGGATTAGGTCTGGAAGGTGGAACAGCCCTATTGAGATAGCTTCTTTTAGGGGCTTTAAAAAAACCCAAACAACCAAAACTCAAAGAAAAAAAAAAAAAAAAAAAGAAATGAAGGGGTGTGTGTCTAAAAAGAAGATATCTTAATTGTCCTGGACAGGGTTGGAAATGACCATAAGCGAGTTTAGGTGAAACCTTAGGTTGGCCGAATGATTTTTTGGGGGGACAGGGTTGGAAATTGCCATAAGTGAGTTTAGGTGAAACTTTACTCTGGCCAAATGATTTTTTGGGGGGACGGGATTAGAAATGACCCATAAATGAGTTTAGGTGGAACTTTACATTGGCCGAATGATTTTTTTGGGGGGCAGGGTTAGAAATGACCATAAGCGAGTATAGGTAAAATGTTAGGTTGGCTGAAAGATTTTTTGGGGGGACGGGATTGGAAATGACCATAAGCGGGTTTAGATGGAACTTTAGGTTGGCTGAAAGATTATTTTGGGGGGACGGCGTTGGAAATGACCATAAGCGGGTTTAGGTAAAACTTTAGGTTGTCTGAAAGGTTTTTTGGGGGGACGGGGTTGGAAATGACCATAAGCGGGTTTAGATGGAACTTTAGGTTGGCTGAAAGATTTTTTTGGGGGGACAGGGTTGGAAATTACCATAGGCGGGTTTAGATGGAACTTTAGGTTGGCTGAAAGGTTTTTTTGGGAGGACGGGGTTGGAAATGACCATAAGCGGGTTTAGATGGAACTTTAGGCTGGCCGAAAGGCTTTGGGGAGACGGGGAGCGCACCGAGACGGGGTGGCGAGCAAGCCCAGCCTCAAAACTTTGGATCGGGGCGGCCCGGTTCGGGAGCGGCCCGGTGGGCTCCCCCTGTCCCCCTCCCGGCTCGGGGGGCCGCGTCCATCCCCCCGGGCGCCCCCCCGGCCCCCGGGCGCTGCGGGCGCGGCCCGAGCGGACAGTGATGGATGAGGGCGGTGGCGGAGGTGAGCGCGGCCCCTCCGCGGGCGGGCGCGGCCCCCGGCGCTGCCACCCGCGCTTGGCAGGGCGCTGCCCCGCCGCGGCGGCCGTCCCCGGGCCCGGGGCTTTGTGTGCCCTGAAAAGCGGCTCCCCCCGCCCCCCCGCTATTCACCCGCCGCCGGCCGCCTCAATGGGGCTGCGGCCGCCCATATGGTGACCACGGCCGCTGAATCCCTGTGTTTAAATGGAGGAGAAAGTTCGGGTTTTAAAACATTTCAAAGTGGTTGAAAGGGTCCCACCAGATCCTGTCACAATTCCCCCCGAGCTTTGAAGACCGGGGCCATTGTTCGCCGATTATAAATGATATTACTTTAAAGTTGATTTCCCACAATATTTAAAGGATGTCGCGGGAGTGTCGCTATTTATTTTTGGCGTAACTTTTCAAGGGAATTAGCATAAGTAGCCCATGCGTCCCTCACCCCGGCTCCCTCTTTATGCGACATCAAAACGCTTCGAAAAATATGCTTTGAAAGGAGAGGGAGAGCTCATTTAGGACAACGACTTCTCTGCCTCGCCGGCAGCCTCCGTCCCTCCGGCCCCGGGGCCGGGGGTGCCCGCCGAGCCCCCCAAGAGCAGCCGGCCCCGGGCCGCAGCCGCCCCTGCCCGAGAGCCCAGCACAATGAAACTTTCCCCRGTTTAATGGCAGAAATTACATTAAAAGTGGTGGAAATGCCCTAATTAAAAATGTACCACTTAAATGATATGCCAAGCGCTCAGCTGCAGAGCAGCGTATTTAGCTAGTTAGTGAACTCGCTACTATTTCTTTTAAAATTACATGTTAAAATTTTAAAAGAAATCTTACTTTTCTCTGGTGCAACACATTACAAAGAATGGACAGTCCTTTTATCTAAATATAAAATTCCATTTTCAGCAATTATAGCCTGTTCTTGGTGATGATATAATTACAGCTGTGCTCAGTAATAGGTGTCAAGGCAATGCACACTCATACAATAGTTGAATAAAACTGCAGAACAATGCAGGCACTTCTAAATTCACAACCTTTAAAATGAAATTGACTGTGCAGAATTCAAATAAAAACTGGATAAATATTTTTTTAAAAAGATTACAAGCTTGGTTTGGTTTCTTAATAGCATTTTCTGCAAACCTATCAACATCTAATTGATTAGATAGGAATTACTGATTATAGATAATCTGAAATACTGAACATCACTATTTTAAATATAGCAATAGGTAAATAAATGRAGCAGACGGAGGAGACCGCCATGGCACTCCAGCAGGGATTCATGGAAAGAATCACTTTCAGGGGAAAGTATTTTTATGCGGGTTTTATTCCAGAGGGAAAACAAAATGAAATTAAGACCAGGTGACGGTAATTCCTCATCTCCGATGTTTATGTAAGGCTGGAAACCAAAATGTTTCCGTGTTACCTGTGCCATTAGCGCCGCGTTGCTTTGATACCCGAGACATTTTCAAGGGAGGGTGTCAGCAAACATGGCTGAACTCGTTTCCAGTTGCATTATTTCTCTGATAGGGATCTTCAAACACGAGTACCTGCATTTCACTTTCCGACTCTCTCGGTTCCACAGATGGCTGTCCGCAACAGGAGGGAGGAGGGGAAAACACTAACTCCATCAGCTCMAATGGAGAAGACTCAGACGAGGCCCAAATGAGACTCCAGCTGAAAAGGAAGCTGCAGAGAAATAGGACATCCTTTACCCAAGAGCAAATCGAAGCCCTTGAGAAAGGTGAGTGACATTTTCCTACGGCTGAAGCAGGAGAGAAAACAAAATGTGCCCCGACTACATTACCAGCCGAATGTAAGCACGGCATTCCTGTGCCTTATATATATGTATATATTTAAAATCTGCAGCTCCCTCCGTGCTCTTTTATTCACAGACCTCCAAATATTCATTGCTGGCRGGGGTGTGCCCTGCAAAGCTGTTAAAATGGTTCTCAAAGGCGAGGTGTTCAGGGCACGCATCYCACCGATGCTGCGCCCCGGGCTTCTCTTGGGGGGATAACTCTCCTCCCATCCACTGTGCTGCTTGCTGGGGAGGCGAGGGCAGGCAGGGGGCTGGCAGAGTCCCCCACGCCTGCCCCCACCTCCCTGCCCATCCCCAGTGCCCCGGGCTGGGAGCAGGTGCCCTTTTCRCTGGCCGGCCTGGGCGCACCTCGCCCCTGAGCCGCCGCGGAGCTTTGTCCCGGTTTTGCGCTGTTCTCCAGCGACGTGCCATTTCGCTTCTTGGTGACAGGGTCACAGCTGCCTCYGGGACCCCCTCGGTGGAGGCAGAAGCCCTGGCTGCTTCTTGAGAGATGCAGCACTGCACCCAAGCCTGCCCATCCCCATGGCAATGCTCCCCAGCAGGCAAGGCGTCCTCCTTGCTAACACACAGGCAGAAAGCTCAGCTTTGCCCTTYCAGTGATGCTTCTCAGGAGCATTTAGAGCACAGGCAGCACAGGAACAGCTCTGGTTTTACAGTCAGCCACATCAACTGTGCAGCTAATGCAAGAATATTTCCTTCTGCAGAATTTGAGAGGACCCACTATCCTGATGTGTTTGCAAGAGAGAGACTAGCTGCTAAAATAGACCTGCCCGAAGCCAGGATACAGGTACTGATTTGCTCTGCAATTGTTAACTATTATTATTTTTACTATTACTACTCTGATTTTGTTACTCCTGGCTTCTCAAGGCATGGGGCAACCCATATTTATGATCAGGTATTTGCCCATACCCTTCTTTCAGGAATATAGCAGCAGCTGGCTTTGCTTTCACCCGCTGCTTTGCTCTTGAGCTGCGTGGGGGAGGCCCCGTGCCRCTAGTCCTTGTAAGGTCACTCACACCTCTCAAATGCTGTATTTCCAGGTGTGGTTTTCCAACAGAAGGGCCAAGTGGAGAAGGGAAGAGAAGCTGAGGAACCAGCGAAGACAAGCCAGCAACACTCCCAGCCACATTCCCATCAGTAGTAGTTTCAGCACAAGCGTTTACCAGCCGATCCCACAACCAACCACCCCCGGTAATGCCACCAACCCGCTCACCTCCATCCATCCATCCTCTGGGCCAAATGAGACTCTGAGGCTGTGCTGCCAGTTGTAATTGTGGTTAAACTAATGTGTCCATCTATCTGTCTATTCTATTATAGTTTCCTCTTTCACATCAGGTTCCATGTTGGGCAGGACGGACACGGCGCTCACGAACACGTACAGCGCGCTGCCGCCCATGCCCAGCTTCACCATGGCCAACAACCTGCCTATGCAAGTAAGTCCAGTGCCACGCCAGGGCACGGCATTCCCTGGGCYCTCAGCAGCCCCTGGGCTGTGTGGGAGTGTGGGTGGGTACCCTTCCTCCAATGCCACGAGGGATTACAGACCAAACCGTGCTGCAGGGAAACCTGACCCAACCACTTCCTTGGCATCTTTTCAGATGCCCTGTTTGGGGGAATCAGAAGGGAAAGGGCACTGAAAGATGTGGTGCTCAGCAAGCACTTTTCTAAAGTTTCCAAAGAGGAAAGTCCTGAGATTTGCAAGGCAAACAAATCTAGGATTAAAAAAATGCTGTTTGGGAAAAAAAAAAAAAAAAAAGTGGTTAACCTCTGGAACTCGCTGATGCCATATTGTGGAAATTGCTGCCTGAATAAGCTGCTGGAGGGATCCGACCTTCTGGATGTAGGTAACGTGGCAGAGGCACATTAGGAACACCTGAGAGAGGAAGGATGTGATTAGCATCAGTGTTATGCCAGCTAAGCCAGAATTGCAAGAGCTGTCAATCCTCATGCCTGAAAGCATTAGCTGATCACCAGCTGGTTAGGAAGAAATTCTATTCCTTTGGGGTCGTTTCTATAGACCTTTCAGATGCAAAATTCCTCCTTTTTTTAAGGGTGGGTTGCCTAGGAAGGTGCTGGCCAATTACGGGAGTTTTACAGCTTTGTCTGAGGCGCACAGCATTGACCACTGCTAGAGACAGGCGAGCAGATTAGAAGCCTGACTCCTTCGCTGCGGCAATACGATGTTACTAAATTGCTGAACCAAAATTAACCAAATAAAGTTAGAGTCTTGCAAGTCTGTGGAAAGCAGCGGCGGCTGGCTGGGTCGCTGCTCGCGACGCGCTAGGCCGGCGGCGCCGTCCCCGGCAGCGGGGCTGGGAGCAGATGACAAAAGATCAAAAGGCTGATCCAGGAGGGACCCTTGGGAAAGCAGGAGGCCCCAGATTCACCACTGGCACCTGGGCAGGGACACAGCACGTGTGAGGCTGGCTGGAAAGCGCTGCCTGCGTGGTCAGCGTGGCAGGGCAGCCAGCCGGCTCGGAGGGGTCTCTCTGCGGCGTGCACGGGCGTTGTGTGCTCTCCAGAGCAAGGGGGGGCTCTCAGTTGAGTGCTGCTGGTGTGTGGGCAGGATGTGCAGGCAGGGAAATACGTGCAGACATTGCGGGTCTGGTGTGCTCGGGGTGGAATGGCTCTTCCTGCTTCCCGTTCCCTCGCTGCCTCCCTTGGATCAGGGCCGCGCTGGTCCCCGCTCAGCCGGCAGCCTGGAGCAGGAGAAGGCTCTGCTTGGTCTCTCTCCAGCACCGTGCCATCCCTCAGCCTGCCCCAGCTGCTGTCCCCCTGGCACACTGCGGTTTTAGTGGCTCAGAGTTGAGGTAGATGGAGATGTCTTGTGCTTGGATGGTGCTGGCACAGGTTTGGGTGCTGATGGGGATCAATGATGGGATCAATTGCACGTGTATGTCTGGGGTGGGGGATTCCTGCAGAGCCTTGGTCCCCCCAGCCCCACACATGGTCTGTGTCCATGTGCCCCYCGCTGGCAGATGCAGGACCAGCCTCTGTGCCTCAATGGAGTGACTTTAGTTACAGCAGCAAGTGTGAGGTAATGTTAGTTACGTTTTATTTACAGCAGCAAGTGTTAGGAAACTAAAATGTTAGTTACGTTTTATTTACAGCACCAAGTGTGAGGTAGTTAAAATGCTAGTTACGTTTTAGTTACAGCACCAAGTGTGAGGTAGCTAAAATGTTAGTTACGTGTTATTTACAGCACCAAGTGTGAGGTAACTAAAATGTTAGTTACGTTTTAGTTACAGCACCAAGTGCGAGGTAACTAAAATGTTAGTTATCTTTTATCTAGTTACAGCAAGTGTGAGGTAACTAAAATGTTAGCTACGTTTTAGTTACAGCACCAAGTGTAAGGTAATTAAAATGTTAATTATGTTTTATTTACAGCAGCAAGTGTGAGGTAGTTAAAATGTTAGTTACGTTTTAGTTACAGCAGCAAGTGTGAGGTAAGTAAAATGTTAGTTATGTTTTAGTTACAGCACCAAGTGTGAGGTAGTTAAATGCTAGTTACATTTTAGTTACAACACCAAGTGTGAGGTAACTAAAATGTTAGTTACGTTTTATTTACAGCACCAAGTGTGAGGTAACTAAAATGTTAGTTACGTTTTAGTTACAGCACCAAGTGTAAGGTAATTAAAATGTTAATTATGTTTTAGTTACAGCACCAAGTGTGAGGTAGTTAAAATGTTAGTTACGTTTTAGTTACAGCACCAAGTGTGAGGTAATTAAAATGCTAGTTACATTTTAGTTACAGCAGCAAGTATGAGGTAACTGTAATGCTAGTTACGTGTTATTTACAGTACCAAGTGTGAGGTAACTAAAATGTTAGTTATGGTTTATTTAGTTACAGCAAGTGTGAAGTAACTGTAATGCTAGTTACGTTTTATTTACAGCACCAAGTGCGAGGTAGTTAAAATGTTAGTTATGTTTTATTTAGTTACAGCAAGTGTGAGGTAACTAAAATGTTAGTTATGTTTTGTTTATAGCACCAAGTGTGAGGTAATTAAAATGTTAGTTACGTTTTAGTTACAGCACCAAGTGTGAGGTTAGATGCTGGCCCTGTCTCTGGCTGCAAGCTGTAGGAGATATTTTCCAAAAGGAAGATGGGTACAAAGGAGGGCAGCACTCAGGCTTTAGGGATGTAACACGTCCATCAGCATCTGGGTGTAGGGATCTGCTTGCCAAGCACGTCTGAAAAAGCACCAGTAACTGTCCATACTGGTTTTTAGCCCAAAAGCCTSCATGAAGGGCCTGCTTGGTTGGGCTCCTAAATAGGTTTCTACATTGGGGGGCCTGAATTTGAAACCTGAAGCTGATTTTTTTTTGCTGTCTGAGGGCTGGCATGTCCATGCCCAAGGGTGTGATGCTGTTTTTAGCTGCAGGGCCACTCACCAGTTTGTGCTTTGCCCCCGCAGCCCCCGGTGCCCAGCCAGACCTCCTCCTACTCCTGCATGCTGCCCACCAGTCCATCGGTGAATGGACGGAGCTATGATACATACACCCCTCCTCACATGCAGACACACATGAACAGCCAGCCCATGGGCACCTCTGGCACCACTTCCACAGGTGAGTGTCCCCCTGCCAGCSTGCCCTCTCTGCTCCAGCCATCAGRATTCACCCGCACTGGCTGTGAGAACTCTCTCCCRATCACTGGGGGAGGTCTCTCTGCTGGGATTCGTTGCTGCCACACCAGGCAGAAGATGAAAATGTATAACCTTGCAGACTAGAGCAAAAAAAATATTCTGATTTTTAAGCTGCTTCTTGGAGGGCTAGATGGAAAGAAAGCTGATTAACAGAGGTGGTGTGGAAATAGCAGGACAGAGGCAAGCTCTTCAGTGAGCCCCCCCCCCCAGTCCCTCAAAATCTTCCCTGTATAATTAAATTCTAAATCAGCATTTATTTCAGCATTAAATTGCAGCASAGGTATCCACAGCAGTGAGGTTAAGTGTATGTGAAACTGTTTGCAGTACTGGGCACATTTTTACCGTCTGTGTCAGACATTATTTATTGCTGAAGGTTTGAAGTTATCAAAGAGGCAGGGAACCTGTAGAAATATTAGCCCATGCATAAAAAAYGGCAAATCAGGGTAAAAAAGGGCAAGTGTCAGCAGACAGGAGCAATCCAGGRACTTTTCAAAAGAATAGAACWGTTCTGTGTATTTTGGGCTGAATTCTCAACTGATACAAATGAGCCGAGGCTCTGGCATTTATCTCAAAGTGTGAAAGTTTATTTATAACAACAATCAGTGAGATGGGCATAATTTCTAAAATATATACAACCCCAACCCCTGGTTCCACAGGCTGGTAGATGGTGAGATTTGATGTTTGCTGGAATAATTTGATGTTTGCTGGAATACAAGCTCAAATCTGTGAAACCGCAAAGCAAAAATTGTGCTGTGTATAGAAAAAAACCTAAAATATCCATTTTCCCTCTCAATTTTCAGGTCTCATTTCCCCTGGAGTGTCAGTCCCAGTTCAAGTTCCTGGCAGTGAACCTGATATGTCTCAATACTGGCCAAGATTACAGTAAAACATGTGTTAATTCCATAAATATGGACAACAGTTGGACGTTCAGCAGTATTTTATAGAGGAAGAATGGCTCTCAGAGTACTTCTGTACTGCAACTGTGCCCTATGCTGTAACACATGGAAAAGACTTTCACATGGACCTTTGTACACTGAAGGCATTATATCAGTTGGAACAAATCTTCATTTTGGTATCCAAACTTTTATTCATTTTGGTGTATTATTTGTAAATGGGCATTTGTATGTTATAATGAAAAAAAAAAAAGAACAATGTAGACTGGATGGATGTTTGATCTGTGTTGGTCATGAAGTTGTTTAAAAAAAAAAAAAGAAAAGGAAAAAAAAAAAAAGAAGCCATGATCAACAAGCTTTGCCACGAATTTAAGAGTTTTATCAAGATATATCGAATACTTCTACCAATCTGTTCATAGATTATGGATTGACGTTCCAAGTTTGTATCATTCCATTGCATATAACTAAACCTGGAACAACACGCACTAGATTTATGTAAGAAAAATATCTGTTGGTATTTCCAAAGGTTGTTAACGGCTGAAGCTATGTGCAAACAGGGGTTAAGAGAGAGCTGCCATGAAGAAAAGAGTTTGATAGATAAAAGGTAGATTGTGTCTTCGATATAATCCGATTTGTTTTATGTCGAAATGTAAGTATTTGTCTTCCCTAGAAATCTCCCAGAATGATTTCTATAATAAAGTTAATTTCGTTTATATTTGACAAGAATATTCTATAGATGTTTTATACACATTTTCATGCATCATACGTTTCTTTTTTGGTCGGCAAGAGTTAATTGTTCTTAGATATAGTTGTACTACTGTTCACAGTCCAATCATCTTTGTGCATCTAGAATTCATTCCTAATCAATTAAAAGTGCTTGCAAGAGTTTTAAACTTAAGTGTTTTGAAGTTGTTCACAACTACATATCAAGATTAACCATTGTTGATTGTAAAAACCATGCCAAAGCCTTTGTATTTCCTTTATTATACTATTTTCTTTTTAACCTCATAGTGTGGTGTTGCAAATTTTGTTACTGTGCTAGGTTAATCTCATTAAGTTTTATTTTGATTTTATTTTCAGTTTTCGTAAGGAGGGGCTCTTAAGGAAAAATTTTATAGAGTTTCAGCCCTTCCACCAGCCTGTAATTTGGGCTAACAAAAAGAAGACAACATTAAGTTTAATTTTGATTTTATTTTCAGTAAGGAGAGGTTCTTAAGGAACACTTTTATAGAGTTTCAGCCCTTCCACCAGCCTGTAACTTGGGCTAACAAAAAGAAGACAACGTTAAGTTTAATTTTGATTTTATTTTCAGTAAGGAGAGGTTCTTAGGAACACTTTTATAGAGTTTCAGCCCCTCCACCAAGCCTGTTAACTTAGGGCTTACAAAAAGAAGATAGGTTCCCGTATCTAACTGTTTATTTACGTTGGGTTTCTGGGATGCTCTAAATGAACACTCAGAATCCAGAGAATGTTCCACGAGGGATTTGCACCGTGCCAGGCTGTGTCTGTTCTGTCCCGTTGTACCTAAATGACGCACGGACACACGTACACACCAGATATACACCCCCCACTCCTAAAAATTGTTTTTGTTAGGATGCTTGAAAGGGGGAAAAAAACAACCCAGCTGCGTTTTTAACAGGCTCTTTGGGAGAGTGAATGCCATCCCTTTATATTGCCACACAGCACAATCTTAGTGTAATTTTCCATTGAACTTGTAACCTGGTTAATACCTCAATGCGCTTTGTGTGAGGGTTGTTAGTGTGGGCGTGGGTGGAGAGCTGCATGTCAAGGAATAATGAGAGAAGACAAATCAACAGGCAACAACAATGCGAGCTGGGACTGGCTAGTGAAAGCTAAAGGCCTTTAGTCACTGGCAGGGAAATCTAAACATTCCCATATCTATGAAGCTGGCTCATTGTGCCGCAGTTGTTACTCTCGATGCTGTGCTGAAAAAGGGATCTCATGATTAAAAAGCCAATGTGCGGGGAGTTTTGAGTCAAAGCACAGGCATCACAAGCAGCCTTTGTAAAGCAGAGGTACCATCCAGGCTGCTTATGTTTTCCTTTTGGCATATTTGTCACCMCAGATAGCGCTTCACTGGAGATTTGGGGTAGCAGGGCTGAGCTGCTGAGGTGGCTGCAGTGCTGCAGATGAGATTAAATGCAGGGAAACTCAGGACCCTTTGGGGAAAAAGAGCACCTTTGCTCAAAGCATGCGGTGATAGCTATTAAAATGAAGAGCTTAAAGCAAGCAAAAATGAGCTTTGATTTTGATACTGGTCAGTTTTAWGTATATTTTAAGTTTTAAAAGCATCCGTTCACAAATGTCAAGGAAATATCAGTTTTAAATTTTTTTAGTATATTTAATATGTTTTTTTAGTATGTTTAGTACACTTTTTAGTACATTTAGTAAATTTTTATCAGACCTGCACYTTATGTATTTATAAGAAAGAGATAAATTGCATTAAACACCACAACAGGCAGGTCCCTCCTCACACAGCTAACTTGAATCCYGGAACAATTAATTACAGGTACAAACCCAGCGCTTCTACAGCTAATTACCGTGTTTATACCCACTAATGCAGCTTGTTATGGAAATGCCAACTTCTGCTCAACCAGGAACGGAAAAGAGCTTCCCATCATCCCTTCCTCCCCCCGACAACTTCAGGCGCTGCTCGTTGTTCCTGCAGGTGCCGATGCGCGGGCAGGGGCAGCTCTTCCCTGCCCTTCCCGGCGTTTCCCGGCCTCGCAGCTCCCCTGCCCGTGCTCCAGCGGCCTCCACGGTGCAGCGGCCAGCCCTTCCCTTCCACGGTGCATCGCCCAGCCCTTCCCTTCCATGGTGCAGCGCCCAGCCTTTCCCTTCCATGGTGCAGCGCCCAGCCCTTGCCAAGGTTTTCCCCGGCGGGCTGCGCCGGGCGGGGGCTGTGCGGCACAGCCGCGGGATGTGCGCGGATGGACCTCGGGATGATTTCAGCGACAGCCCGGCTGGCCGTGGCGGAGGAGAGGCATTTCTGGCTCGCTGGCTCCTTGCCGTGCCCTGTGGAAGGGGAGAAGCGCTCGGCTGGCCGCACATCGGGGAGAGCCGGGGCGCGCTCGGTGCGCGCAGCGCCGCCGCAGCCGCTGCCGGGCGCTCCGCGGGCCACGGGCAGCCTCGCCCCGCTGCCAGCCCAGCCCGGGGCATCGCCCAGCGTGGGCTCGGCCCGGAATCCCCGCTGGCTCGGCCCCAGCCCCGGTGCCGCATCCCCGGGGCAGCCCGGGAGCGCAGATGGGAGCAGGCAGGGGAGGGACAGATGGATGGATGGATGGATGAGGGATGGATGGATGGATGGATGGATGGATGGATGGATGGATGGATGGATGAGGGATGGATGGATGGATGGATGGATGGATGGATGGATGGATGGATGGATGCATGGATGCATGGATGCATGGATGGATGGATGGATGGACGGACGGAGGGACAGACGGACAGAAGGATGGATGGATGGATGGACGGACGGACGGACGGACGGACGGATGGATGGATGGATGGATGGATGGATGGATGGATGGATGGATGGATGGAAGGATGGATGGATGGATGGATGGAGCATGGCTCCGTGGGGACGTGCTGCCTCGCCAGGCTCCGCAGCCGGCAGCAGGAGTGGGGGACGAAAATCTTCAGCGTGTTCTAATCTCCATTTTCACCCCCTTRTTTTCTTCCAGAGCTGTGTTACTTGTGAAGACTGAAATGTGCRGTGATGTATTTGCTCAGTGTAACGCAGCGATTTCCAAGGGTCTCCTCTTTTCACCGCTGAAATTAGTGGGAGTTTTGCTATTGATTTCAATAGGAATGAGACATTTCTGTGCATTTGGTTAAAATGTATTTCATAATAACACCTTATACTTTATTTATAAGCCCCTCCTAAGGCATTTCACAAATTATAGTCACACAAGAATTGATGTGTGAGCGCTGTCTTAATAACACCGTATTTTGTGTTTCAAACATTGTGTTCTAGATACAATATTTACATTTACAAGTGAAAAGGCTGCTAACCTAACAGTTATTGTTCGGAGCAGACAGATGATGAGCCATACACGCTGATGGCGAAGCAGACARGCATGGGTGACACACGTGCTGGAGCCGCCTCGCACCGAGCACACYCCACCTTAAATTCCTTTTAAAAGGTAAGCACCAGCATGTGCCCTGCTGCAGGAGGCAGGCAGAGCTGCTTTCTCACCCAGGCTGCAGCGCTGAAACGGGGTTTCCCCTCTTCTTTTTATTTTCTTTATAAAGCCAGCAAAATGCCCCCACGGTTCACTTCAGGCAGCCCAACACGGGATTTATTTGTAGGGGCAAGATTACAGTAGCAGACAACGACCCAGGACTGTTAACACGTTGCTTCCCCCAGGCTTTCCAGCCATTTGGAAGTCCCATTTCACTGGCGTTCAATGGCCAAAGGTGTCTGGCTTTTTTGATTTTTAACATTGATTTTTCTGGTATTACCGACTTATCTCCCTTTCTCTTCGTAATTAATATGTGCAGTTTAGAGTTATGCTAAGGATTAAATTTGTTCCACTTTTCCACGGTAAAAGCAGCACTACAAAAACTGAAAATATGTGGTTCTTCTAAATTTTTTTCCCCCCACTTCATTTCTGTTTGCTCTTGTCCTCAGTTTCAGCAGTTGAGCTTTGTGCATCTGATAAGGTTTCTCCACTCTGGGAATGGTGTAGGGTCTTCTTTTAAAATAACTCTTCTTTTGCAGCCCTGTTTTTGGTCAGAGTTTTCTTTTAAAATAACTCTTCTTTTGCCAGCCCTGTTTTTGGTCAGAGTTTTTCTTTAAAAAACACTCTTCTTTTGCAGCCCTGTTTTGGTCAGAGTTTTCTTTTTTAAAATAACTCTTCTTTTGCAGCCCTGTTTTTGGTTCCCCCCCCCTCCAAAAGAAGGTTTGGGTTTGGGGGGGGATTGGCACCCACAGACACCCCAAACAACACCGTCCTCAATTGGAAACAGGGGAGGGAATTGGAATTACAGGTGTGGCAGGGGGATCTGTGGTGGCTGCTTGGTCCTATCCAGAGGGAGAGAAGGCACTGTGGGAGTGTTCCTCTGGCTGAAGAGTGCAGGAACCCCTACAGCCCTGCACTGCCCGTGCTCCTCCTCTTTGGGTGGAAAACAAAGCACGGGATGTGGCTCCTTTTGGAGCTGGAGAATGGTGCTAGGGAAGTCTCCCACATTATCATTCATCCTACGTTATCATTCAGTATTTCTCTGAGAAAACAGAGGCTGGAGGAGCCTGCAAGAGGTGCACAGTAGTAAAGAGATAGCACAGTTTGGATAGGAGCCAGGTTGGCAGGTTCTTGCTTAAATTAATTCCTCCCCCAYCATTCTCTTCTTAGCTGTGAAGAAAGAAAACCCCAGTGCATCAGCAGACAGTTAGGGTAGCTTACCCCAGGTAATTCACTCTCCTGAGATTGTTTGCAAAAGTGATCATGTGGYAGATGAAGGTGTTTTCATAGGGTCTGCAGAAATGAAAGCCCAAAGCAATGAAGGCCTTTGATCAGTCTGGTAACGTGTGCTGCTGATGTGCTGTAGATTTCCATGAGAGCTCCAGCTGCCAGAACCCCTGCTGTTTCTTTGGAAGGTGGTGGAAGTCTCCAAGAAACCAAGGCTATGAACATATGAGGCTTTCCTTTGAGTTTTGACCTCTGCTGTCTGTCTTTTAGCACACTGAGAATTTCGGGGCCTTCCGTGCTGTTCCCTCTCCCCATCCTGGCTGTATCCCTGGTGAGAGGACCATGATTTTGGAAATGTGTGTCTGATGGGCTGGTGGGCTGCGTGCTGGGGCTGCTCTGTCCCCACAAAGGACTGTGATGCTGGTTTTGCTGGGCTGGTAGAGGTCTCTGGTGCTGGAGCCTCACAGCCCAGGCTGAATTGCAGGTGGGTCAGATGGTGAGCAGAGGTTTCATGAGTGCCCCAGGAGGATCCTTGTTACCTTCAGGTGCCTGACAGGAGCTGGAAGTCGCCTGGAATCTTCCAGCAGAGGTTGCAGTTGCCTCCAGGCACCTGACAGACCTCACGTACTCTCTGGCAGCTAAAATTGGTGAGGGCTGCAAATTGCAGCTCTCCCTCTCCTGGGACATACAAGCTTTTCCAGCTGCACCAGAGAAGTTTGTAGATTCACAGATAACCTCCTTCAGGTCAGGCCTACACCAYTGGATTTTGGGAAGTTTATGAACAGTTATTCCACAGAAATTACCTACAGGGCAACAGAAGGGCTCRGATTTACATGGAACTGCATGCAGCAGATAAACATGTTCCTCTCYTTACAATAAAGATGTTCATTTATAATGAGGGAAGAAAACATATATTTCTCTCTGTAACTGTCTATGGTTTACCCTTTAGATTTTACTTGGCAAAGRTGGATTCATACTCAGCCTGTATTCTGCAGCTTTGTGCTTCAAACACTGCAGGAGAGGGTTTATTTATTTTTAAAACTCCCCCTGTCAGACTGGATTAAGTAAAAACCCCACCATTTAAATTTTATACTTTTTTTTTCTTTTAAAGAAGCAAGTTGTCCACTTTGATTTCTCTGAATTTAAGTCAACACTGCTACTTTGCAAAGTAGACATTCAAACCCTTAAATTCTTATTTAAACTTAGTTTTGATTTCTCTGAATTTAAGTCAACACTGCTACTTTGCAAAGTAGATATTCAAACCCTTGAATTCTTATTTAAAGGTTGGTTCTTATTTTGTTGGTTCTGATGATTTTCTGAATTATGATCCAGTTCCTCTCTGTGAACTGCTGCTGGTTTACACCTCTTTGGGCTAGGGTGTATTTAAAATTTCATTGAGACTTTTACAGCCAAGGACTGCAAAATAATCCCCTSAAGTAATTGTGGCTCCACCCACTCTGCCTGTGCTTTAATCCTTTCCCCCTCTGTTCTGCTGGGACAAGTTCTATTTGCTTTTGTGAAGCTGCAGAATCCATAATGATGTTTGAAGCTCCTCAGCCATGAACTTGGTGATTTGGGATGACTCCCCTGGTTTTGAGCTGGTTCCTGGGAAGACTCCCACACAATTTCCCACACAGATGGACTTACTGCTCCACTGTCTCCAGGAGTGTGCTGTCAAAATCCTCCTGGTGCTGTCAGAATCCTCCTGGTGCTGTCAGCATCCTCCTCGTGCTGTCAAAACCCTTCTCACTCCAGTAATTTTCCAAAATTGCTGAACTATCCTCGACATAGGCTGGGAAGAACCACAAATGGGAATTTCATCGTGCTGGAGAATTGTTCCGAGTGCTTTCCTCTCTCTGTCACTCCCTATCTGGTCTTGGCTGAGTTTTATTGATTAGTGCAGTGCCCAGCTCTGGGCTCCTCAGCACAGGAGGGACACAAAGCTCCTGGAGCAGACCCAGGGSAGGGTAACAAACATGATGAAGGGATGGAGCATCTCTTGTGAGGATGGGCTGAGGGAGCTGGGCCTGTCCAGCCCCAGAAGGGATGGCTGAGAGGGGAGGACCCTGCCAGTGTCTGTCAGGATTTGAAGGGAGGCGTTTTCCACGTGCTGAGCAACAGCACACGAGGCAACGGGCAGAAATTGGAATGCGCAGGAAACTCCGACCTGGACGTGAGGAAGAGCTTCCTTCCTGCCTGGGGGATGCAGCACTGGAACAGGCTGCCCAGAGAGGCTGTGGAGCTCCCTCACTGAGACATTCCAGCTGGGCACAGTGCAGTGCTCAGCCCTGCTGGCTGCCTGGGGTCCCCTCCAGCCTGAGCCACCCCGTGTTTCTGTGGTCAGCTCACCTTTCCCAGGTGCCAGGAGTTTCATCCCACAGCTGAGGAACCTTTGTGTCTGACAAGTTCACCTGCTGGCTCCACATCCAGGTGTTGAACGTGCCCAGGAAGGAAAGGGATGCACTGAACCTTCCCTGCCCAGGAATGAAGAGCTGCAAGCTCCCAGCTGTGAGCTGGAGACAGCGGAGCTGGAACTGGTGTCAAGGCTCTCGGGTTGGCTGTCTTTTCTCTGTCCTGAGATAAGCTGTGTGCTCCTGGAGAGACCACAGGCTCTGAAGGAAGAGACTGGACTCTCTGGAGTTCCATCTTCGAATTGTTTATTATTTCTTATCTATAAAATTTCCTCCCTGCCGAGCAGAGGTCTGTTCAGCAGGCAGCCAAGGCACTCTGACCGCCCCCGGGGCGGTGCTGTCATTTTTATACTACAAACTACGTACAGCATATTTATACTTTAATTTCCAATACCCATCACCTATGTTAGACAGTGCATCTCTGCTCTAAACCAATCCCAGGTGCCAAACACCACAGCAGAAAATGGAGAACAAGAAGAAGAAAGAAGAAGGACAAGACACGCCCTGATCCCTCCATCTTGTCCCCATAACCCACACACCAAAAATCCTAAAACTTGTATTTTCACCCCGTGTGCACCCTGTAAATACACCCTTCAAACCTGTGTGACCTTCCAGCTCTCATACAAAGCTGGCAATTCCCTTGAGGGATCAAAGTCAAGCCACCAAGTGTTCCAGGCCTGGTGCCAAGGTCTCGAGCCTCGGTGGGGTCTGGGGGTCTCAGCAGGCTCCCCAATCCCAAGTGATGTGCTGAGCTCCCACAGAGCCCTGCTAGAAGAATCCCTGTCCTGACTTAGTCAGGAAGCCAAATTTGATTTGCAGCCATCCAAGTTCCAGGRCAAGAATGATGCCCTGCACAATCAGCCCTGGCCTATGAGTGGGAGCTCTGACTTGATTTGCATTAAATAAATYAATTCAAAGAAATGCTGAGAAGTTTCACTCGAGCAATGCATTTTAAACAGCTTTACAGCTCTTTCTCCACACAATATATCAAAATCTCAAAATATAGGCACTMAAAACTGGTTGATTTCATACCCACATCAGATCCATTCATCCTTTCTGTTCTTTGAGTCCAGCCCTGTGAAATTCCAGCAAGAGCTTTCTTTAGTGCATCTGCATCAKCCTGACTTCAAAAGAAGTATCTGAAGGTGCACCAAAATTCACCAATTTCAGGACTATTAAGAGAATACCTCTAACCCTCTGAGTGCTGAGAAGATTCTGAGGCTATGAACAATCAGACTCAAACTCTGCCAGCATYAGGACATTTTTTAAAAAATCTTGCTATATTTTGGGTTTTACATTTATCTTCAATGCCAGAAGACATTAAAATTCATTTTTTAAATATACAGAGGAATATGCAGTTAAAAATTCTCCAGATCTGCTAAGTTGTAAAAGATCCTCTGGATCATATCCTGCCAGGTTGCTCCTGGTCTAAACTATCACTGACTTCTCTGGGAGACTTTTCAGATTAAGTTCTGCAGGTCTAGAAAATRCTCATGCAATAAAATGCTGAGAACATAAAAGGTGTCTATGTTTTGATATGAACAGGAGGTCTGCAAATTAGTTTGATGTGCCTGATAACGTTCAKAATTGTTTAAAGGCAGAGTTTAAATAAGCAGCCAAGTTTTCAGCAGAGGCTCTGGGATGCTTGATGCCCAACAGTCCTGACAGACCCATCTACTCAGGGGCTGAAATAAAATTTTTTTTCTCTTTTCTTTTTTTTTGGGAAAAGAAAAACGATTCTAACATTTGCTTATATTAAATAGAACCTGAAAAAAAAATAGTGGTGGAATTTCTGCTTTCTTACCCCCTTGCCATTTTTTCCCCTAAGATGAAGAAGATTCACTTTCATTCTTTTCTTCTACACAGGCACATTTATTATTGAATAAGCACTATCAGGTGCTTAGTGCGATTAAAAAAAGAAATGTAGGCAGGTCCTGCACTCATGTAGCTCACAAGAGAAAATAGAAATCCCAAGAGATGGCATGGGGGAATTGGACTTGTTTCCACCATCTCTTAGAGGCATAAAAGCATCATCTCTCCCATTTCTGCTGTGCTCTGTAGCTATGGTGTTTCTCCAGCACAGGCAAAAGAAGAAGAACATTTTAAATTTCTAATAGTTGATCCTGGAGAAATACTTAATACATGTGAGTGTGTATTTGAGTTTAGTTCTTGTAGTCCAGCCACATTTTTAATGGGATGTGTTACACCCTTGTGGTTTCAGAGAAARTTGATTAGCAGCTCACCTTCCAATACTGGCATGGTGAAAGGTTATTATTTAAGGCCTTTGCACTTTCCCAAAAGCTGTGTTTGGAACAGCATCACTACTTAATATTAAATTTAAATATTAAACCAGTTGTGTACTYCCACAAAGGTATCAAATCTGGAGTAGCTGAATGCTCATTTCCAGGTGCTTGTAGCTACTGTTACACAAAATTGAATTCAGCTGCACCCTGGAAATTGCTTTTGAAATGTCTTTACAAACAGAGAAAAAGACTTCCCTACGATAATYTTCTTCTCATGTTCCAAACACTTATATTTTGAAAACCTCAACACAACAGGAATTATAGAAAGAATTCTTATTTGACATATTAAAGGCACAATGTTTTAAATTTCATTACTGCTTTCTTGACTGTGTGTCACAATTTCTGTAAAGATCAGGTTCTTGTGCTGAATTGGGAACGTCTTCCCTGGGATGAATCCATTGTTTCCCTGCTGAGTTCGGTGGTTTCAGTTTGTAGCCTGCTAAAAAGTAGGAAGTTCTGCTTAAAAAAAACCTGCAATAAACAAAACCCCCTGATCCTGCAATCTCTGAGCAGGAGTGAGGATGGCACAGYTTTCCCTCCAAGCCAGCAAGGGGCCTCTGGAGATGCCAAAAGGAGCTGGGAGCACATTGGCACAGCCTGGCAGAGGAGGCTGTGCCCATTCTTCGATTACCTCAGCTGCTCCCCTGCTTAAATATTTGCCTTCAAGTCAACAGAAGTGAAAAAGGATGGTTTGTACACAGGAGCTTGACAGGCACAGGGTGGCCATGGGCAAAAGGCACAGAAAATCACCAGGTGAACATTTCTCTGGATTCCCAAGTCAAAACTGCCACTGGTGCAACAACCGAAATCTGCATTTTATCCACACTCTATCCACACTTCATCTACACTTTATTTACCCTCTATCTACCCCATATTGACCCTCTATCTGCCCCATATCTACCCCAAATCTACCCTCTCCCTGCCTGTGCTATCAGGCAGCACACCCAAACCCAAAGCTCTGTCTCACCTCTCAGCTTGCTGGATTAGCCAAGTCACTCCCATGTGRAGTTGTAGCTGATAGGAGATTTTGGGTGAAAAGAAGAGAAATTTTGCTCCATTGTGAGAAATGGACTTGTAAAAGATTTTCAAAAGTTGATTTAAAGTTTATATGGTTTTGTATATCTGTATATAAATAGTGAGATAAAGTGTATTGATTTAAGACTATAGAATAGAGATGGCATTGTGAAGAGAGAGATTAAACTAGATTACATCTCTTATATCTCACCCTTCTACGAGACTAATAATAGAATAAAATCTTTTAAAACACCCCTCAGTCTCCCCATCTTTATAAAACTAAAAATCTTCCAACACTCCATGTCTTTGCCTTAGGTAAACAACAGTGCATCCTCTAACACTTATTTTACAAAGCARYTTTAGTGACTCAGAAAAAAASCAAACCAATGCAGGTTTGTAGGAGGAGTTCCTTTTATTACTCAAACTGTTTGTCAGCTTTAATATTACCCTGCTGAAGTTTTGGAAGCTGAAGCCTTGCAGATGCACAGGACACACATATAGGCAGATGCACACTAACAATTATCAGGTAATAGCTAGAAATGGGACTGTGACTTTAATGATATTTTCTCCTCTGTATGTTTAGTCAATGACCTATTTAAATATGTTGGCAGCAATTTATATGCCTTGTGACTTTATATTCCACAAAGAAATGCTGTGTTTTGTGTTATTTACATTAAAAAGATGTACAATGTAAAACTTCACCTTTGTTAAAAATCACTTTATCCTAAGTATTTAAATTATTTCACACTTTCAAAAGGCACAATTACTTATCTAATGAGAACTTCCATTCAGTGTTACACATAATACAAAAAGAGAAAAAAATGTTTGAGACATCAATGATAATATTTTAAATATGTTGGCATAGGAAAGCAGATGTCTTTTTTCTTCACTAAACTGACAGTTCAGTTCTGAAACTTTATTTTGAAAAGATTTAAAAAGGATTTGTGTCTTTAGAAATAAAAAAATATAACAGGCATATCTAAAAAATATAGAAGAGAAAACCTGATTGTTACTACTAATGAAATAGCTGATGACAAAATAGTAGTCTTTTTGATTTTGATCACAAAAAATAAACTGGTAGTGACAGGATATGATGGATAGATTTGACATCCTGGCAAATCACTGTCATTGATTCAATTATTCTAATTCAGAATAAAAGCTGTATACAGTATGTGTTTATGCTACAGTGGAGTTTTTTAAGTGATTGACATTCATCATATTAGTTAGACAGTTTTAAAAGCTATGTCTTTGTTTTACACAGCGTTGTCAAGAAAAAAATAAAGAAGAAACTGGATTGCAGAGTGGGAAAAAAAAAAAAAAAGCAAACCACTTCCCAAGTCTTGGTTTTCCAAACCCATCAAAATATGTTACCARTATTGCATCCTATTAACACGTTCTTTGAAGACTCAATTTCACTCCAGCCATGTAATACACTATTATAAAGACTAAATTTTGAAACTGTAATGCAATCTTACAGCTGGGTGGCTTGGAAGTTCTGCAGAGAAGAAGGTATTACCTTTCAAAATGGAAGTCAGCCTCAGAAGAAAGAATGCAAACCACTTTAATTCCCWGGTCAGCTTTGCTTCACTGTTCCTTTGTTTGATGAGAGAGACACAGGGATACATGGAGAACAGTTAGGAGCTCACAAATTGTATATCTGAGGGTACAAAAGGCTGAATTACTTGTGTATTCTGCCCTGCTTTAGACCAGCTCTCTGTGACATCCTTCCCCCAGCTCCAGTGCACTCTTCTGGTTTCCCAGCATTAATGTAGCTGTCGGTTTGAATTTCCATCTTGAATTATGTCTGTTGACATAATTTCATAGTGCTGACTTCAATTGTTTAGGATTACTGTTTTGAACTACATAAGGAAATCAATTCTTTCCTCTCTGGCTAGGAAATTRCATTCAAGTGCATTTTAATCCATGTAGTAAGCCATAAGGCAAAGTAATTATCTATAATATATTCTGATTTAAACACCCCCATCCTCAATTACTGGCCTATTAGAATAAAAACTATCTTATGTATTATAAATTTATTATTACATATTTAATAAAATGAGGTAGGGATTTCCTGAAATTTAAGAATGGTGTTTCAATTACAGAAATGCATGTTTTTAAAAATGTGTAGTTTGCTGTTTGAATAACACATGACAACGAATTGCTTAGTTCCATTCCTTTATTTCAATAAGTTCCATTCCTTTATTTCAATAAGTTCCATTCCTTTATTTCAATAAAGCCATTATTCATACAAAATATATGTAAGTATATAAAAAATTATTTTAGGAAAAATATCCCTTTATTTTTAATGTAAAAAAAATAAAATGAAAGGGTAATCGCAATTTWTGTATTTTAAGTAAAGGAACAAAATACTACCTGCTTCCAATGGAGCAGAACAATGGCAGGACCCAAGAGAACAGAAAAGCAAAATCCAAACGAGACCAAATTTAGTACAAAGAAAGAGAACACACACACACACACACAAAAAAAAACAAGGAAAAAAAAGGAAGGCATCATATGACAACACATATTTTTAAAGACTGCTGGGTCAAATCATTAAGAAAAATATTTATATAAGTCATTAACACTCCTAACGAGGGTGTCAGCTGAATGTGAGCGAGGCTGCTAAGCAGAAATCACTAGAAGTCCAGGTGCTGCTTGCCCATGGCCATGGCGCCYCATCCTGAGCTCAGCAGTTTGGCGGATCCTGCCAGATCCTGTTTGCTCGCGCGGCTCACTGTGTCTGACAAGTCTGGAGGCAAATGCAGCCGCTGTGGCAGGAGGGTTCCAGGAGGGGAGAGAGAGAGGGAGGAAAGAGAGAAAAACATGGAGAGAAAAAAAAAAAAAAAGAAAAAAAGAGATGAATTCGTTTTGCATGGCGCATTTGGAAATGCCGTTTTTTCCCCGACTGAGCCGTGTTTGCTCACACAGATAAAGCGCTTCCCCAACACTCTTCTAGACTTATCTACCYTAATATTCTTCTCATGTTCCAAATACTTGTATTTTGAAAACCTCAACACAACAGGAATGATATGAAGAATTTATATTTGACATATTAAAGGCACAATGTTTTAAATGCCATMGCTGCTTTCTTGACTGTGCGTCACAGTTTCTGCACAGATCAGGCTCGTGTTTTCCATATATTGCATTCTGCAAATTTGAACAGATTTTTTTCCTTATGAAAATTTCCTAAACAAAATACAAATTTGCTTAAGGTATCTAAATACATCTATGGGCATTTTCCCTTTAAAAACCAGTGTTTCATCTGCATGTCAACCTCTGCACCAAGTTATTTGATTTCTATAGCCCTGCAGTGTAAGAAGAYTTTTATTTTAAATATGCACACACGGTGACAAGAATCTGAAAATAAATTATATGATGGTCAAAAGATGCAGAGGGCTCACCCTGGTTGCACATTATTCTGCTGCARGTTTCCTCCTCATATTCTACTGATAGTGGCTAATAAAACCAAGCAGGGACAGTAGTTGCATTTGTAGAAGGCAATCATACATGTTAATCAAAGCCTGCCCTCCCCAGTGAGTTGTAGAAACATTAAATCCAGTTTACAGATGGGGAAACAGAGACAGAGGTCACGTGGCTGCCCACAAGCACATGGTCCTTGCACAATAAACCTTATTTTTCAGCMATGACAAAAATATTTCCACCCTCCCTCTGAGGGAGGTGTATAAAAGACATGARATTACCATTTAGCTTTTGTAAAGTGAGGAGAAAATTAATGTAAAACTGAGGCTTTACTTGCTTAATGAGTSGCTTGCTTTTGGACCCAAGCTGGGTCAGATGAGGCAGTTGAGCATCTTCTGCATAGTGCAATAATTTATGAAACTGGTAGCATGGAAGGAGCATATTTCTTGAAAGATTTAGTAGGCAAAGGCTAAACTGGGTGGTTCCTTTAAAATGCACATGCTTCTGAAGGGAACAGGAGAACAGCAGTGGCTGCAAAACTGAATTAGGAGGCTCTGTGGACTATCCTTAGTCTCAGCTTTGCCATAGTTTTGCTTTTATCACCCCCAAACACAGCTTCCCTTTCTTCAATACTTCTGTAACATAAGAATTAGATTAAAAAGCACAGGAAATCTTTGAATTTTCAGTGAGCTGACTGCAGAGTTCCTTGCTGGCTCTGAGACTGTGCAGCTGGGTGTAACTGGAGAGATGCTCCCAAGGGCTTCCCACCACTAGCCACTCCTGGCCGTGGGCAGCACTGGGAGAAGAACTGTGAGAAAATAACTGTGCTGTTATTTTCTCCAAGGGAAGGAAATGCAGAAAGTAGTGCATGAGGAGCAGGAAAGCCTGTGTGCAGGGTGAGATGCCACAGCCCAGTGCTGGAATAGGAGAGAGGGTTGTATTTACTGGCAGCATTTTGTCTGTGAAGCACAACCCACACCCCTGCAAACACCACACAGCAACTGCAGCTCTGAATTTCAGCTGCATTAAACCAGTGCTGAGGCAGAGAATCCTTCCCCCACAGCTCTCCCCTTACTCCAAGGCAGGTTAAACCTGGCTCTGGCTGATGATGCTGCCTCATTTCTGCCTCAACACATCCACACAGGGCACGAGCCTTTCTCCTCTGGCTGCTGAGCAAAAGGTGTGCTGGGAAAAGCCAAGGTACCARTGGATGCTGTGGGAGGGGATGGAAGCACTGCAAAGCAGAGAAGGAGAAGCTGGGAAGTACAGGGCAGCACTTGGCAGATCTCTCAGTCCCATTTTCTTCCTAAAAAAGTGCACAGTACTTTGCTGTGGGCAGGGGGATGRGGGAGGTGGAGAGACAAGTGAAGGAATCCAACCTGCTGGCATCCCTGTGATGAGCAGCAAACAGAACCAAGACCCAGCAAACTCATCTCACTCAGGGACTAAATATCCCTGYCTGAATATCACAGACAGGGAACCACTGCAAAGCCTGCCATGCTGCCCTGGACTTCAAAGGGGGCTCAGAAAACAAAAAAATCTTTCATGTCAGCACTGTGTTCATTTGCTATATTTGTTCTAAAATAAATATATCATTTTAGGATATCTACTACTATATTTWAAATATAAATAAATATATACTTTTAGAATATATACTAATATAATAGTGTGTATATATATACCATTACTATAATATATATAGTGGATATAATGATATATACAATAATAATATAATATATAATAATGTATATAACATTTAAAATAGATATTATATATGTATATATAATAATATATACAATATATGTAATTATAATAGATGTAATTATTATAGATATACTTTTAGAATATATACTACTATAATGTATATAAATATGTAATATATATAAATATACTTTTAGAATATATACTATAATAGTGTATATATATACCATTATTATAATATTTAGAATGGATATAATTATATATATACAATATATGTAATTATTATATATAATTATTAAATTATTATATATATAAAAATATACTTTTAGAATACATACTATAATAGTGTATATATATACCATTATTATAATATTTAGAATGGATATAATTACATATATACAATATATGTAATTATTATATATAATTATTAAATTATTATATATATATAAATAAATATACTTTTAGAATATATACTATAATAGTGTATATATATACCATTATTCTAATATTTAGAATGGATACAATTATATATATATATACAATATATATAATTATTATATAAAATTATTAAATTATTATATATATAAATATACTTTTAGAATATATACTACTATAATAGTGTATACATATACCATTATTATAATATTTATAATGGATATAATGATATATATAATATATACAATGTATGTAATGATTTATATTATTGTATATATAATTATATATTTACACTTTTAGAATATATGCTACTATAATAGTATATATATAAATATTCTTTTAAAATATATACTTCTATCTATAATACTATATTTTCAATATAAAAAAATGTAAATAAATAAATATATACTTTTAGAATATATACTACTATAATACTGTCTATTTCAGAAAACAGACAGAAGAATGTCTGCAAATTTGCAAAGACTTAGAAGGGAAAAGTAAAAAATTCTTTACAGATGTATTGTTTATGATTCAGAATTTCATTATACAGGCCTTATTCTCTCCTTCCCCATCTTCAGCYAGGAGGATGCACAGTGCTCATTTAGGGACTGGCTATTCCTTTAGTGACTGGCTAGCCAGTATTTTATTTTCTTGTCACTGTTTACTCTGAGCTTTGCTGACATATTTATTGTACACTATTCAAGCCTTGTTCTGCAGCCAGAGTGGCTTTTCAATAGCACATGTCAGTGTATAGCACTTGAATGCTTCACAAATACCAACTGTGTTATTTTCCTGATATTCTTGGGAGAGAAGGCAGCAAAGTTYCCTCCATTTCAGAGGCAGGGAATTGAGYCACATGAAACACATAGCAAAAGGTATCTACTAATTTCAGAAACAGAATCTCAGGCAGTTAGGACTTGCTTTTATTTTCTGTAAAATGTTTAGCATTTTACAGAATTCCACATGTTCAAATGCTAACTTCATTGGCAGCTGGGTGCTTAATATTTCTCCAAGAATCCCCAATCAGGCACTCAGAAAGCAAGAGACACAAAATAAAAGCATTGAAACAAAAATGCTGTGTTGAAGCAACATGACCACACAGAAGTTCAGTGCTATTGGCAGAGACACACACCAAACCTTCCATGTTTTAATTATGACACCATTCCTCCTGCAATCCTTTCCTCTACAATCCTTCCCTCTACAATCCCAACTTTCAAACATTATTAAAAAATTGCTGGTTCTCCAGGAAGCACATTTCACTGCATATGCCACATTCATCCTTAGAGCAGACCTATTCTGAACAACAAACCACAGCAGAGTCCTTTGAAAACAGCAGAATATTATCTTGTCATTAAGATCAGAATCCCTGGACACACACATATTCCCTGTGAACAAAGCCTGCACAGGAATTTCAAAATATCATTCCTTGTTTTCTGTGTGAAGTTTTCTGTGTGRCCATATACAGGACTGAAAATAATCCTAAATATATTAACACCATTTAAAAATATTCTAAATGTTAAGCCACAAYCAAAGAGGAAATTCATTGCATGGCACTATACAGACATCTACAGGATAAGCAACTGGCCTTTATTTTTGGTACCAAGAGGGACATTTTGGTCACTTGAGCTAAGGCAGTGATAATACAGTGATTGGTATGAGCAGGCTGTGATCCTTCTGGAACACCAGCACCACATTTTCACAGYTATTTGCTGACCAGAGAGAAACAATCCCATTTCAAGCCCCAGCTAAACACAAAATGTTTTCTGGTGGACAGACTTCTCTGCTATTTCCGAGGCTCTGACCCCCATCCCTTTCAAGCCTGGTAAGAATCAGGAGGATTTTGCTCACATTGGCAATCCCAATCTTTGCCCAGGCTTTCCATCCCACAAATGGCTTTCCATGCCAAAAATGTCCCTTCTCTGGTTATCTGCAGTCTTCAGTCTCAGCTTTCTGCACCCAAGCTCTCCATTCCTGTCCCTGACATTCCTGCATTTCTCCTGCCTCTGTTTCCAGCCCCTGCTCCTGTTCCTGGGTTCAAACTCAGCACCAGGCTCCCCTTCCTTGCCTTCCTTGTGCTCACAAATACCAACTGTGTTATTTTTCTAATATTCTTGTGAGACAAGGCAGCAAAGTTGCCTCCATTTCAGAGACAGGGAGTTGAGGCACATAAAACACATGGCAAAAGGTGTCTCTTAATTTCAGAAACAGAATCTCAGGCAGTTAGGACTGGCTTTTCCAGAATATCCAACAATCCCCTGCTTTGTTCTCCTCCTCCTCTTCTCACCCATTCTGGATGTGTCCTCCCCATTGCTGCTTCCTGCCCCTCTCCCCAGCCCAAAATGTGGGCACAGCTCCCCTGCTCCTAAAAGCAGGTAAACACCTGCAGAAAAGTCAATTTTTATGCACTGAGTGTGCCAAACAGGTGGGTTTTCACTGGYCAGCAAAAACCCATCCACGGCATAAATGCAAGATATAAAATTAGTTTAAATAATTTAACATTTTTACTGAAATATTCCAGAACCACAAAATTTTCTGTAGCTGAGAGCAAGATGGCAGGGCAACAGTATTTTAAGGCAAAATGGTCATAATGTGGCAAAAGTAAATGTGCAAGTGAAAATAGGATCCTACAATCACCCTCCTTGGGATAACTTCTTAGAAAGGAAGGTAAAATTTATCAGTGGAATACTGGGGTATTTATCATTTCAACAAAGGAAAGTAATGTTTATCAGTGAAATACTAGAGTATTTATCAGTTTATCCAAGGAAAGGAAAGTTTATCAGTGAAATATTTGGGTATTTATTATTTTATCAAAGGAAAGGAAAGTTTGTCAGTGAAATACTGGGGTATTTATCAGTTTATCAAAGGATAGTAAAGTCTATCAGTGAAATACAGGGGTATTTATGAGTTTATCAAAGGAAAGGAAAGTTTATCAGTGAAATACTAAAGTATTTATCATTTTATCAAAGGAAAGGAAAGTTTGTCAGTGAAATACTGGGGTATTTATCAGTTTATCAAAGGATAGTAAAGTTTATCAGTAAATTCCAGGGTATTTATTAGTTTATCAATGAAATATTAGGGTATTTATCAGTTTATCAAAGGAAATGGAAGTTTATCATTGAAATACTAGACTTTTTATCAGTTCATCAAAGGAAAATTTATCAGTGAAATACTAGGGTATTTATCAGTTTATCAAAGGAAATGAAAGTTTATCAATGAAATATTAGAGTATTTATCAATTTATAAAAGAAAAGTAAAGTTTATTAGTGAAATACTGGGACATTGATCATTTTATCCAAGGAAAGGAAAATTTATCAATTAAATACTTGGGTATTTATCATTTTATCAAAGGAAAGTAGAGTTTATCAGCGAAATACTAGAGTATTCATCAATTCATCAAAGGAAAGGAAAATTTATCAGTGAAATACTAGAGTATTTATCAGTTCATAAAAGGAAAGTTTATCAATGAAACATTAGAGTATTTATCATTTTATAAAAGGAAAGCTTATCAGTGAAATATTAGGATATTTATCAGTTTATCAAAGGAAAGGAAAGTTTATCAGTGAAATACTAGGGTATTTATGAGTTTATCAAAGGAAAGGAAAGTTTATCAGTGAAATACTGGGGTATTTATCAGTTTATCAAAGGAAAGGAAAGTTTATCAGTGAAATACTAGGGTATTTATCAGTTTATCAAAGGAAAGGAAAGTTTATCAAAGGAAGGCAGAGTTTATCAGTAAACTACTAGGGTATTTATCCTTTTATCAAAGGAAAGGGAAGTTTATCAATGAAATACTAGGGAATGCTGGAGTAAACTTCCCTTGTGTACAGTTAATTGTGTATCTGCATCGTTACAGTGTGTTTAATTACACAATCACACAATATTTTCACCCACAGAGGCTGTCAGGAAGGTTGAAACTCGGGATCTTCAGGATCAGACTCTTAATTTTCATRCAGAGGCTGAAGAAAAAGGAAATGCTGGAGCAGGGCACAGCTGGGGAAGGGSCTGGTGGGAGTTTGGTGCTGTTTTGGGCACTCAGGAAGGCTTTGCAGGGCAGGAACAATTACACTGGAGCCAGCTAAGCACACAGCTTTAGGGCATGCATTACCAAAGGAAAACAGTTTAMWCAAAACTTATGGCWTACTTTGTGTCTGCTCCTCCCTCTGCCTGAAGAAAACTTCTAATTACTTTATTTGTTCTCAAGGTGGGGGGAAAAAAGGCAGAAGTGGCAGATGAGATGATGTTAAAGGACAGCTCAGAAGGGACACAGTGAGTCCAGTCCCAGCACAGAGGACCAAATGCTCACTGAGGGTGTTCTGGGATGCAAAGATCCACACCATGGCTATTCCAGGAACTTCCAGTGGGCTGCTATGTTTGGCTTATTTATTAATTAAATAGTATTTATTATTTGTTATTCATTCATTATTTATTTTTAAATAATTATTTAAATCATTATTTATTAAATAAATATTATGTATTAAATAATATCTATGTAATTAATTTAAACAATCAATTTTATTAATGTAATTTTATTTTAAATAGTATTTATTAAATTATATTTAATATTATATTTAAATTATATTTAAAATAAAAACTGCTATACAAAAATACTAGCTAATCGTTTTGCCAGTGTATCCTACATTATCAAAGGGGATTGTTTTAGAGAGGGCTACAAAAATCACACATTCTGTAATATGCTTTAAGCAATGAAAAATACAACAATTTTTTAGCAACAATGTGACAAGCAGATGTCACATTGTCACAAATATGTGTACTGGCACAAATCTAAACCCCAAGTAATTCTGTCTATTACTCCAAAATCATTATTATATTTTCATACCTATTTTAAGTGTAATATTGTAGTAAAAAAAAAAAACAAACAAAAACCAAAAAGTTGCAAAATCACTGAATCTCATTAAAAATGAGGCGATAGTTTGTRCTTAATTTGATTAATATTAAAATAATTTCACTGCAGTCAACCTTGTGACTCTGTTAACAGTTACACAAAGCTTTAACAGCTGGGCCCCAACTTCCCAAAAATCTTTACAATTCATTTAGTTGGGTCTTTGACCAAAAGAAAAAAAAAAAAAAAGGCAAAAAAAGCAGCTGATTAGTGCAGTATGGCTGCAGGCCTGCCTTGGGGCAGGGAGATGGGTTAATGACCTCTCCAGATCCCTTCTGCTRCCATTTGCTACAACTCCATGAAGACTGAAGGCACCAAAGCCGAAGGGATTTGGTGCAGGGGGAAGAGGGGGTGGGGAGAAGAATTTTAGGAATGCTGGGAAAATGAAAGATGCAGACTCTTAGCTGGGGAGCTTTGCATCCRACTCACTTCTCTTTGAAGCACAACTCTCCCCATCCCATAAAAAATTCTAAATTTTAAAATTCTAAATTCTAAAATTCTAAGACAGACGTTTGCATGATGTTTTTCCCCTTCATGCCTATTTGTTGCCACCTAACTTTTAATTTGCAGTAGTAATTTCTACCTTTGGGCTTAATGTAAGCACAAAGATGTGCAGGTACAGGACTAAATTTCTTCTAGAGAGAATGGTTTTTCTCAGATATTTGGCATGGAGGTTACTACAAGTTTTGGCTACTTCTCTTGCCAAGCCCACAAGTTGAGGGGCACCAGATATCTGTATTCTGATGAAATCAATGCTCTTTTATGGGACATGTGGTCTACTGGAGTGACATATCACTTATATTGACATAACTTGGTAATCACTTACATGCCAAAACATTGTAATGAAAATATACAAAAATTTTATTAGTGCCACACAGTGATAACTTCTCAGAAGTTATCTCAGATAACTGATAACTTCTCAGAGTTAATAGAAGTTCACTTCTCAAAAATGACTAAACAATAAGCACTTGGCCACTGAAGACATTAACAGGAACAGAAAAGTCATTCCAACTGGCCTAGGCCTGTGTCAGGCAGAAATCATATGGCTGCTGTCAAATTTGGCTCACAAATAATGATGGGGRCTCACAACCAACAACATTTATCTTGTGGAGAGAATGGAGCCAAACTGTTCTCTCCTAGCTGCATTTCAGTCTTACACAAACTCTCCTTAAACCATTCACTACGGATCTTTCAGGTTCATGTTACAATGGACTCAGTATTTTAACAAATCCAGGAGACAAAACAGTTGGTAACTATTTTTCTGTAAAATGGACATTAACTCAGCTTCTTCCTGTTCTGATATATTCATTGACACTACATCACCATTTTAAGATCACAGGAATTTTCTAAACTACATTTTCTAAATTTGCATTTCTACAATTTCTAAACTGYCCTTKAASAACAAAAGACTTGACTTTTAGAAAGAGCTTTCTAAAATTTTTCTACATTTTAAGTAACCGTGCTTGACTTATAAGAAACAACCATATCAARTCATGTTAAAACTCATATCAAAATGACATCATGTTAAAATAACATCTACCATATGCAAGTCCTATTTATTTATTTATTTTTTTTTAGGTTGAAGCACAACCCAAGCCATCATGATGTTAACTGTTGCTAACACCAGGTGCTGAGAGAAGGCTTKCAGTAAGAATAAATGAGAAATAAACTTTTACCTGCATAAGTCTGTCTGCCAAAGGATCGATAGTACTACTGGGAACATTTGAACACAATTCTAAAACTCCTGTTTTCCCCCACTTAAAGAATGTAAAGTAAAACCAGGGCAATTCTGACTTTCACTGCACTTACAGAACAGTGATGTTTTAGTGTGGGTTTCCAATAGCACAAACAGATTGTTTGAACAGCATTTTTAAGGACACYTGGCAAAATTAAAAGTCATTAATAAACCTACTTCCTTTAATGATAGGTTTTGCAAAAATCCATTTAACATTTCAGAYCACTGATTCACTTTTCAGTGTATCTGCTTTACAGAAGGGGAATGATAATATCCAGGAGAACTCAATTCAAACTCTGCTGATTTGTTTGGATGTGCCACATGGTCCTGTTTCTGTTTTCTGACCAGAAATCTGGATTCCTGACTGAATTTAAAGCTTGGTTTTATAACACTGGCTGCTGTTCAGAGATATTTGCTTGTACCAATACAATCCAATTCTGTACATGTTTGTGTAAAAATGCATCCCAGGGGTATTTTGGGTGGCTGAAGAAGTTCCAGTTGCAGATTGGGTAGAGATGGGTGGGTTTATGGATGCTCCAGTCATTATTTTCTGTGTTAGGAAAGTACAGACAATTGTCCAAACAAACTCATCCCAAAGAAAAATTCCAACATGTGGATTTGTTACATGTGAAGGGACTCAAGTGGAAGATAAAAATACAGGTCCTTTATGTTCTAGCTGCAGTCTCTGGGTCATGAAGAAGCTTATAAAAAGGGCTGGATCCATCAGGAATGGTTATAGGCTGCCCAAGGACTGCAGGTGTTCACCTGCTTGTCTGATCCAAAGTTCAGAGAAACCTTTGGCAATCTCACAAGCAGAACTGGACTAAATACCTACACAGCACACTATAGTGATATTGACACAGCTCTTACCAGGCACAAATGGAAAGAATGTCTCTGTCTTGAAGAGTTTATGGTCTGAATGKACAAAAAGGGTAAAAGGAAAACAACAAAATATCGAGGCAGAAGGAAAAATGTAATGATTTATAAATACTGTATTAATGCTTTATTAAAGGGTTTTTTTCCCCTTCTAACTGAAAAKGTAATGTTCAGAAAGGTGAGGGAAAGAGCACAGCCATAGGGAAGGAAATGAAGTGACAAAGGGCTGAAGAAAAGATGGAATGAAGAAAGGGAAGGATGGAAACCAGGAGTTAATATTATCTAGTTACATAATCTAGGCATGAGACTGAGAACATATTGTTGAGATTGGAATATACTGTCTAAATCCTGAAAGGAAACACTGTTCTAAACRCAAGCAGTAGCTCATGAGTCTGATGGTACCATCTGTGTGCAAAGCAAGGGCATTTCTCCTGTGGATGTTTCTTTTTGCTGAACTCCCTCCCTGGGCTACGTAAGAGCAGTGATGCCAGGCTGGGTGACTCCAGGCTCTCAGGACTGAGGAAGATTGTAAGAGGCCATGATAATCATCTCCCCAGTAAGTTACAGCTGCAACAATTAAGACCACACGCCTGCAACCAATTAAGGCCACCAGTATAAAAGGGCGGAGACACGAGACGAGGAGAAGACAGAAAGAAGAGACAGCACGAGGAGTCAGATGGCTGCTGCAAGGATCCTGAAGAATCACTGCAAGAAGGTATATGCTCAGAACCACAGGATCCGTAGCACAATGATAATAAGAACTGTTGCCATATACTTATAATACTTGAAGCAACATTATCAAGGCAACATATTGGCATATATACTAATAAGAACTTTAAAGCAACATATTACCATATACTTTATGATATGTAAAGCGACACAGGACAGCCCGGGTGGATGCTGATGTTCATGTCACATCCTCTTCCCTGATGGATTCACTCAGACTAATTGCAGCTGCCTACAAATCAGCCACTCAGCCCAACATCCCACATTTTAAACCAGGGAGGGATGAATCCTCCTTGCAAGCGCTTGCCCATATCTGCTGATTATTCAGGAAACCTGATGATTCCCTTAAACCAACCTCTCACCTCCCAGTCTGAAAGGTCAAGGGGAGGAATTCAGTCCCACAYCTCCGTGAAGCTTCTCACTGAATCAGTGCCTGCAGTGTGTCTGCTCCCTCTCTGAATGGCACTGCAGCCTGCCACGGAGCACAGATTTCCTACCACACCACAGATGGCTCACTGGAAATGCTCCAGAGCTGCTGGTGATGCCCACGATGCTCRACAACAACTTGAGGCTGTCTGCTGGGAAAGCTTGAGGAGTGTTGGAGGCGCTGTGTGTGCAAACAAAAGCTGTGGATGTGGGGAGGAGGGAGGAACAGCATTCAGAGCAGAAGCATCTGTTCCAGGATTACAGCGTTKCTGTCACCCTCGAAAATTTCAGCTAAATTGGAATCCTCGGCAAATGTTGGAGTTTGCATCCAAAACTATCTGGTGAAGTTCACTGTCATTTACCAGGCTTCTATCTCAGCTCCTGTCACGTTTCAGAAAACTCATTAACACCCTRGTGCAACTGCACCAAATAACTGATCAAACGTATTCTGCCTCTTGATAAAATCACCCAGCTCACAGAAACACTTCACAGAAAGGCTCTGCTCCAAGACAGCTAACCCACGCTGGCAAGTCTCCATTACAAGTYCATTTCAATGGTGCTTTGCCAACTAAAAAAGTAAATGTTAGCTGGGGAGGGGTGGGGTGGTTATTGTTTTATGGCAGGAACAGCCCTGTGCTGTGTATTTACTTTTTAAAGTCAGCTGGAATTAGGAGTTTTCCCTTGCTAGGCAGCCCAGCGGGGCTGGGAGCATTTCTGGGCACTCAGACCTGGAGCACAGGCTGCCCACAGGGAGGYTTCCCTGCCCTGCTCCACAGCCCTGCTCCCTCCTCCAGACACCAGGSCTTGCTCCTCAGCTTGCTGCAGAAACATATTGCACCACCAGAACACAACAATTATCACATTTGTAAAGCTTCAGGGACAGGAACAATTTAATAGCTTTTTGAAGCAGGCTAATTTTCTGGAGTTGTTTGTTTTTTTTTTTTCCCCATTATTTTGCTTTTCATGCATGGACAAGCTCTTCTTTGCTACAGGTATTTTTCTGGGTCRGCTTTGCAGGATTATTATGTGTGGAGGAACACAAATTAGTCAATCACTTTAAAACAGTGAGAGAGAAGTGAAAAAGGGCCATGTAAGTGCAAACTACTGCTACTAACCTCTGTTTTAAAAGCAAGTATCATTTAGGAAGATAAATGTATTGCTGGTTTACAAAACTCTGCACATTTACAAACAGATGACCAGTTCATTTTTGCAGATTTTCATAAGCTAGAAACTTCAGCTCTGCAGTGGCAAATGCCATGGGGAGACACTTCATGCTGTGGCAAAAAGCAGGCCAGAAGAGGAAAACAAAAAGGTATTTCTGCTATCATGAAACTGCCACTGAACTATGTTCAGTTCCTGMAACTCCCAGGTAAGGATGCAGACATTACATAATTCATATTGTAATTTCTCTGCAGCACTAATCCCCCGTGACTCAGAGCTACACTTTCAAACTCCAGGTAACAAAGCCTTTTGTAGTGTTATTTGCAAATAATCTTTGGACTTCAGAAACCCCTGAAGTGTAATTTAATCTCTGTAATATTGGCTCAACCTGTTTTTGCTAGGAAAACTCACATTTTTATTCAGTGATTGATATTACTCACTAAAAGGAGAGAAAAGTTGCATTGGTGAGCAAGCAGTCATTCTGCCCACCCCTTGGGAAACTCATGCTTTTAAGGAACTTTAAACACAGAATGAGAAGGGGAAAGGTTAAAAGACAGGTCACACTAATTTCTTTTTAAACAACTCTGTTTCAGACTGTAGGTCTCAGTGTGAATGAAAACAAATATATTAAATATGAATGACAGAAACTGGTATCACATTAAATGCAAGACTCCTGTGACTAATTTMTGATTAAAATAAACATTGCTATTTATCAGAAAGTTAGGGGGAGGGTTGAACATTTGAGCAGGTTCCTACATCAAAAATGTGTTTTGTAAAGAAACTATATGTCAAATTATAGCTATTTGCTTTCAGCTTTCAGTTATTTCGTTTCGTACTTTTCATGTGTCAGTATTTTTTTCATTTCACTTCTTTATTCTGTACTACAAGTAAGTCTCTTTAGAGCAATAAGATCTTTAAAATCCCTTTAGTGTTTAGAAATGTCAACAATTCAGTAGATTATACTTGATGAATAGGCCAGATAGAAAAAACCTGCCTCTAGTTTTTATCTCAAGTGAAGTAAGGTGCTTTGAAGAGCACTTGATTTGAGATTCAGAAGCCTGCCACTATTCAGCCAGACACTCTTGAGAGCTGTTAAGTCCTGACCCATAGCATGAAAACAGGTTGCAGGGAGGGAAGAAACACCAGTAAGAAATATATTTTGTCCTCCCTGCGTAATTATTTCTCCTAAATACCATTTAAACATTTCTTCCTATAAAGAAGTAAAAGCCTAAGAGACAAGGCAACCTTATCAGACCATCTTATTTGA
>NDFG01000339.1:328753-363753 GCA_002167245.1 Sporophila hypoxantha | reverse complement strand
TTTGTTACCCATCTTTTAATTTGCAGCRAAGTCTCTGYCTTGGGAAGTACCAAAAAGTGACTYTTTATGAATGGAGAGTGGGGTGTGTGTTTGTTTTGAGCATACAATGCTGGGCTTTGACCCACAGCATTTTGTTTCTCCTTGGCTAAATAAGGAAGGAGGATGGAGGAGAGAGGAGCATGACTCACAACTAAGAGTAGATAATTCTCCCCAGTATAATGAATGRCTTTGTCATAAAGCACTTTGCAAACCTAACCTCTGCTATCCACTGGTTTCAGCACAACCTGGAGACCCTTTCCCCACCTTATTGCACATTTGCTACTTCTCACTGTAAACCCTGAAACTGGTGTCTCTATTTGTGCCATTGTAAATCTGTGTCTCTATTTGTCCTGCAGTTGGCCTGAGCACAGAGCTGAGCTCTGGGYGCCACACCAGTCATCATCCTTCCCCATTTCTGGTGCCACTGCCCTTGGTGGCACCCCTGCCACCACCATTCCTGAGTATCAGCCTCCTATGGCAGTGCAGAGAGTGCCTTGGACTCGATTTTCTTTTTACCTCCTATGGCAGTTAGTTTAGAGAGTGCCTTGGACTCTGATTTTCTTTTTACCTCCTATGGCAGTTAGTTTAGAGGGTGCCTTGTACTCAGATTTTCTTTTTACCTCCAATGGCAGCTTAGAGAGTGCCTTGTACTCAGATTTTCTTTTTACTGCCTATGGCAGTTTAGAGGGTGCCTTGCACTCAGATTTCCCTTTTACCTTATTGCTGAAAGTATGGGATATAAAAACAATACTCAGTATGCTTCAGGTCAGTCATTGAATTCGATCCTGGGTTAGGAAAAAAAAAGAGAAAAAGAAGAGGAAAGGCCTTTTCTACACTTACACTGAGAAGTTCCACTTTCTTTCTTTGCTCAGCTCTCAGTTCTAAAGGTTTGTAGGATTCTGTTAGCAGGGACAAGGGCACAAGGAGGTGGCAGAGAAGACTGAGCCCTCCTGGGAGGGTTCCTCAGTGAGGTGGCAAAGGCAGCAGCCAAGCCCTTAGCAGGAATTCTGCTGGCTCAGCATCAATCCTGCACATTGGCTCATTGGCAGGTGTTAATGTGCTCAGAGAGAGCCTGCTAACAGCCCATGACCTGGAGGAACTCTCTAATCAGGAGCAAGTGAAGCAAGATTGATTCCAAGTGGGACGAAACCACTGCCATGTCAGAGATGCACAGGATCCGTGAGGCTGAGAGGCTCAGCTCCCTGGGAGCTCAGAACTGCTCCCATCCTCTGGAATACTCAAAGGTCAGGATCATGCACGTCCTTGTCAGCTCCTCTGCTGCACTGCCTCTGCTGGTGGCTCTCCTGCAGCACCAAACTGGATTAACCCATAAGTGATGAGACTCTACTGATCYGCCATATGTTCAAATATTTACTGGATTACAGAATTCTCAAGTATCCTAGAAGAAAAATACTCTCAAACTCTGAGGAGAGGATAAAATAAAACAAAATAAAGAACTACTGTCAATGATGCCTGTTTGAGGGGAAAAAAAATTGAAAAATGAAAATTTCAAACCCACTGGGCATCAGAACCAACCAGGGAAAAGTGGGTTGCAAAAAACATTGAGAACATGACAGTTTTTGCAATAATAGATATATCTAAATCAAATGGAAMAGTAGATGTTACAGTGGTGGAAATGACAGTTTTGTGTTAGTTCACTTTACAGATAAATTCTACAGCACAAAAGGCTAAATTCAGCAATTATGATTTAGGAAAAATTATGTAAAGGATTCAGTGTAGCAYCCATACAAATCTCTTGGAGTAAAAAGAATTTGAGATAACAAAAAACTCTCCAAATTTGATTTAATATCTCTTCATCCTTGCCAAAGGTGCTGGTTACTAAACAAGTAAAATCTTGTATAACACGAGCAGCACAACACTTTTATTTGGATCCTTTACAAAAAGCTTCAGCTGACATTTAGGCATAAGTAAAACAAGTCAGACTGACATGGTTGTGACCAGAGCAAAGGAATATTTAAATGGGAAATGTAGAAACGTCTCTCACTGGCACAAGAACAAGGATATGGAAAAATATGGGCAGGATGTGAACTAATTCAGCTAGAATTGTCAGCATTGTGGGGGAAATTGCATGTGGCTTTTTAAAAGAGCTTACTGCTGGGAAAGCAGGTATATTGCTTCTCTGGGTTTCTGTAATGTGAGTGGAAGTGATTGTTACCAGGAGAATACCTTGCCTTTTGTCAGATCTTCTGATCCACACTCAGCAAAGGGCAGGAAAGGCCACTGAAATACCTTGGTCTTACTTATCAGTGGGCTAATCCCAGGTTCATTTGTGGGATAATGTGTTTTCTTTGAGGAAGTTGGCTGCCAATTTCATTAGAAGCAAGAACTAGATTTTGTTATAGCAGCAGAGAACTAGAAGTCTTGAAACAAGCTCATGAACCAACTCCTCACTTCAGCTGCAAGAATAAATGAAGGAAAGGGTTTTTCTCCCTCTGCATTTGACAAATGATATGGGTTTTGCTTGATTGCTGGTGCATAGTATTTGTCAGGTTTTCTTCAGAGGTGCAAAAGAAAGCAATCTACTGCATTTTGCTTCCATGAGCTACACTCCATGGCTACTAGGCTAGGCCTCAGCTTTTTGTTTCTAATTCTCTGTTTCTGTTGATTCTTCAAAATAGTTTCTTTAGCTCTAACAGAGTACCTTCCCCAAGAACAGGGGTGATGATCCATTCTTGTCACTGTAATGCTCAATTCTGTATGTACCACTTTCACACTAATCATTAACCAATTAGTCCTTTTTAAATGTGTTACTGGTTTATCTCACTTTGCTACATTCTCCTTAAAATATCCTTCAAGACACAGAAGGAAAACAGCCAACTATTTCTGTTCCCCGGCCTCTGCACAGGGGCAGGGATGAGGAAGAGAGCACCAAGTTTCTGCCCTGTCTTTATCTATCAGGGGAAAAAAAAATCCCACCAGGGAATGATGCCTGTGTGCCCCAAGTTCAAAATGCTAATAATGTGAGTACTTCTGATGGCTTGGGAAGCTGCCCGAGAAGAGAGGCTCATATAGAGCTCCAGAATAAAGCAGGGATTGATTCCAAGCATCTCCTCCATGGATCCACCTTGGGCAGCACCAGAGCCCAGCCAGGGCTGCACCCAAGATGAACCAAAATGGCCCCAAAATGCACGAGCGCTCCCGGGGTCTCTCCCTGGCATCAGTTCTGCTCCATTTGCATCTTGCACTTCATTGTCCCATTCCAGCTTMAGCCCCTGCAGTCCCACCCTGCTTGTTTTTCTCTCTGCAGCCCACGGGGTTTGTGCTCTGGGGCTGAGATTTGGATCATTTGTCCTTGGTGCCCAGCTGGAGCAGGAATTGTTTTGTCTCCCTGCTCTGTGCACAGAGCTCAGCATCCCTGAACATGGAGCTCAGACCCACACACTAAAGCAGCACAGAGTGTGAAAATAGAAAAGCTGAACCCTGAGGCATCACCTCCATAAATAATGGAGAGTTTTGAGCAATTTCAGCCTTGCCTCCTCCTCCTCTGCTACCTTTCTACCTCCCATTCCAGGGCCAGTGAGAGTCACAGTTGTTGGGTGAGAAGGATGAATCCTCATTCCCACAGAGCTGTGGCCATGGCAGGGTTCTCTCCCAGGACAGGAGGACTTGGTGCAAGATCAGAGACATCAGAGATCTCCTGTGGTGTCACTCACTGGTGGTTCTGAGCACTCCTGGCAGCTCCAAACCATTTTCCAGCTCTTAAATGTGAGTGCAGCCCTCCCCAGAGCAGTCAGGCTCCTCCTGAGCACCACCAGCACCTCTCCAACCTGCCTTGCTGCACACGAGGCTGTGTGCCAAGGAATGGAATACAGGGGAAAAAATCCCCCCTAGAGAGAGATCAGCACCCCAAAAGTGCCTTTACTAAAGGTACAACAGGTTGCATACAAAGCCTGTGAGGTGAAGGCATCTCCACAGGAGTAAAAAACCCAAAAAAGCCAATCCACAACRATAACCTGTCGCTGGAAAACCACAAAGCACAGTGACAATACATTTCAGCATTAAACATGACTCTTACAGCATGTGTCTTTAAACAGATAGCACAGCAGCTCTTCAGCAAACAGAAACCAAAAAAGGAAAAGACAGTTACAGTCAATGCTTGTTTTGTAAAATTTTACCTAAGGGAGTTCCCACTACTCATGAACTGAGAAAGCACAGATTTAAGAACCAAGATCTGCTATTAAAATCCTCACTTCTGTGTGTTTCTAACTTTATTCCATACAACTGRAATTGTGTACATGCAGGGTGGCAAACAGGAGGGCACCAGCATTTTTTAAGAAGGAAAATGTAATTATCTAAACTAATTCAATGTCCTCTTAAAACCCAGTATTTTTAATTAATAGAAGAAGGAAAGTGAATGAAAAACTTTTTGATGCTGTTGTGTTATTAAAGTTGGATTTTTAACCCCACCAATTATTTCCAAGAAACACATCATTACACYCTTTAAATTAATTTCTACTTAACAACTTTGGGTGATTAAGTCTTAAGCACATCTCACATCATAAGGAGGGGAAAATGACAGTTTGATATGTTACATATTATGACACAGATGACACAGGCTGCTCGTTACTTAAGACTTTTATAATTTTTTTTTTTCCTGACTAAAAAAAATTCCACTGTTCTTGCCACCATATCATTAATGAGACTCCAAATTACAGCCATTTACTCTGCAGTGCTGCAGTTTGAGGTGAGGTCTTGCACAACATCCAATGGCACATACTGCCTGACAGGACTTGTGTGGGATAGCAGCTGCCAAAGCCCACAACTTTCCAGGTTGTCAACTTCCAGCCACAGATATTTACCAACTAATTAAATGGTCCTTTCACATTCTTGTCTAATTGAAGCTTGATGTGAGCTAACCACAGCACAATTACAGTGCACAACACGTTTTGGTAAGATCCTGAAGGTCTGTGTGTAACTCAGACAAACTCTGCCAGAATTCCAGCACATATTTCCATTCTCTTTGCAACCCTACAAAAACCTGCTTTGGGAACACCAGGACCTAAATTTTATACTTTTATTTTTAATAATTMATTTCTATTTRGTTATTTTATATTTTTTAAAAWTTATATTTTTAAAGGTAGCTCTGTGAGTTCTATGAAGCCATTTATTATTACAAGCTGGATGAATTACTCTGGGAAAATACAGCTTGCACCCAAAGGTACACTAGGAAAACACCTTTGCTGGAAGGATTGGACTGCATTCAAGAATATATCAACTCCAGTAGAATATAAACAGTACAGGAGAATATTTTCATGGGCACCACATAGTTACTGAGAGCCTGATTTTGGAATCTAACCCAGTTTTTGTGAAGCAATAGCTTGTTTATTTCATTTGAGTTTATTAGAAGTTCCTACTTCTGAAAGAATCATTCCTTCTCTGTTACAATTACATGCTGTGGCCTCAGAAAAAACCATGGAGTTGCCAAAAATCTGCCATTTTAAACACAACAGGCAGGTAATATACAGAGTATCAGGTTAAAAAGTGAACCTTCCAACTCAGCATCAGAAATCCAGTCCATCCCCCATCTTCCTGCTTTGCATTCCAGACCTGAACTTCCTTACAAGCCTTGGCACAACTCTCATTAAATAGCTGAGTTCAGGTAAGAAATTCCAACCTACTAAAAGCAATTATGCTAGTCAGGGTATAGACACCAGTATTGTGCAGTGCTTCCCCATCAGGAACTGAAATAAGGAAGAGTTGGAGTGGCTTCTGGAAAAAGAACATTCTTTTTAACAGAAGTTAAATGAACTGGACATGAAAAAAGGAAATCCCTTGCTCTGCCTATGTCATCTGAGGGGAAATACTTGCATTTAGCATACAGGTAAAATTATTAAATTCAACAGAACTTTTCACTTAGTATATGAATAAAATTATTAATCAAGTAAACAGAACTAATTATGTAGGACTTTTCCTCCCTCTTGGTAGAACATAAATATCTGCAGGTTTGAAAAAGTGAGGAGTGAGTCATGAAGAGCCTAAAACAATCTTATCACACAGACAGTGAGACATTGCTAAGTAGGGCATGCACTGCCAAATGCTGGAGATTCTACCCTGAGAAGTTTTCTCATGTTTATCTTGGGCAATTATCTTTCCTTTTTCTCCAGTGTGTTAAGGATAGAAGAACTTCCAWAGACCCCAGATAAATCCAAGTTATGGACAACAAATTATGAAACCAATCATTGCAAAAATACTCAATTGTGACCGTGTTCACAGGGGTCTCAGGTTGAGGGAAGAGATGAGGATCTGACTCCATGTTTCAGAAGGCTGATTTATAATTTTATGATATATATTACATTAAAACTATACTAAAAGAATAGAAGAAAAGGTTTCATCAGAAAGTTAGCTAAGCTAYGAATAGAAAGGAATGATAACAAAGGTTTGTGGCTGGGACAGAGCTCGAGCCAGCTGGCTGTGATTGGCCATTAATTACACACAACTCTATGAGACCAATCACAGATGCACCTGTTGCATTCCACAGCAGCAGATAATCAWTGTTTACATTTTGTTCTTGAGGTTTCTCAGCTTCTCAGGAGGAAAAATCCTAAGGAAAGGATTTTTCATGAAAAGATGTCTGTGACAATTATTGCTTAGCTAGCCAACAAAAAGCCTCCCAGATGTACTACAGACTTCATTCTTTTAAATTAATCAATACTATACTTTGATCAAACATCTCATTCTTGGACTACACTTATACAGGAGTCATAAGAAATGAAAGGGAAAAAAGACAAGCAAAGCAATTATGCTCAAGAGTTGTGTATTTCCATTAACAGCAAACAATTACACAGTAATTTTCAAATTAGGCACTCTTCTTACTTTGCATTTTCAAGGTCAGTGACTAACRCAGTGATGGCAATGAACACTCATTTAAAAATAGACACTGACACGGGACAGTTTTTAAATTTCAGACCCCTAATGAAAATAATCATTGATTCCAGAAGAAAGCCACTGACTAAACTCAAGGAGATCTACAAGATGAGAAGTTGTGCTTGGCCATGTCAGTGCCATGTTGGGAGCTCAAGGATTATTTTGACATGTCAGTGGGTATCTACAGGATGTGACAGGGAACATGAAGCCTGACAGTTCAAAGAGACTCCTTTCCCCAAGAAAATCTACCTTCACAGAACACCTGAAAACACAAAAATATCTGGAGACAKTGGGATTTTAGGTAAGAAAAGGAAACTACCATGGAGAGGCAAAAAAGGGAAAATAAGCAATAATCATAAGAATAAAAAAAGCTGAAATCAGCACCTATGGCTTTCCCCTAGCTCAGATAAGCCTTTTTAAGGCATTTAAAATATATTATAATACTTGGATTGCAAATTTATCTGTTCTCATATATAAACTTATTAAGTAAGATAGATAGAATTTATTTTAAGAGGTGGGAAGATGATTGTTGTGTATTAATGTACCAGAAATTTCCTTCTCTGCAAATGCTCAGGAACAGACAGAAGCTTTGGAGAGGAAGRTGTTCCTCTCCTTGGAATAAACAAYCAATTCTMGTTTTTCTMTTGTTCCAAGCCTTGTRCTCTGTGCACTGGCACAGCCCATGGGCTCCTCAGCTGGGCCTCCACCACCAAAATGGATCTGTGTATTTCCATATGCAATGACATAAAGAAAAACTTGATACTGAACCATGAAAACACATTTCCTGCTAYAAAAGATACCTTAAAAATGTTAAGAAGAAAAAGGAACTCACAAGTTTTTCCTTCTTTTSCCTCTTTCAACCAAAAAGGATAGACAGTCACTCTTTATCCCTAAACAAGAGGCAGGAAGACAAATCCCCCATCTACAGGACAAAGTGTCTGAGCCTGAAGGTCAAATATACACTTTGGAAAATGAAATAGAAATTTCTGAGCTATTCTTCACTCTTTTTCACCCCCATCCAGGTTAATACTATTTTGTAAGGCATGACTCAACAGCTGCCTTCATGTACCCTTTATTCCTGAGGCTTTCCTTGGGAGCTGAACTGACAGCCCAGGTTTTCTGGATCAACCTTCCATTGATTTCTTTTTCTTTCAAGGTAAAGAAGCCTCTCAGGATTATTTGAGAGATCCTGCACAGAAATTTGAACAGAGAAAACTCCACAAATAACCAAAGCGAGCAAACAGAATGAAACTGAAGTCTAACAGGTAGGTAGGTTACTTCATGAGGTTATTTTTTTATTTGTTCAAACAAGAAAGGCAAAAAAGAAGGATTTAGAAATTAAGATATCTGTCTCATTAAAAGTGGACACAAACACCTGATTTGTCTCTCCAAAACAAAATGAAGAACAGAAATGATTATGTTGTCTCTGTTGCTGATCAAAATGACTTTAGCATTATTTTGTCCAATTGAATATCTTTCATGTGCATGCATTTACATATGGGTTTTTATAAAACCAGGAAACTACCCACAAAATAAAGATAAATAAGATAAATACCCACAAAATAAAGATAAATGAAGATATGTTTCTCTCTTTATCCAGGAACCATCTAATCTGTATGACACAAAGTCAGCTTTGGCCTTCACCCTGCKCATAAATTTCTGCCAAGCAATTACTTGAAAGTCACTTTAATGGAAGGAGGAAGTAATTAATTTCTCATATTTATCAGCAGACAAGAACAATAATACCCAGTTATTATTGTTATATTATTGTTATATCCATTTATGCTGGAGGRAAGGGCTTGGTTCCATTTGCTTTTTTTTTCAAGTATGACATGTGAGAAAAAAGAAAAGATGGACATGATTAAAACAATTAATAGGAAATTTGAGGAGCACAGCTACGGGTTATTTTATGGCCTGTGTATCAAATCACATCATTACTTTAATTTTTTTTTTCTGATACTAAAGAGTGTAGAAAATACTTTCTATGAAAGAAACCACTTTGAGATACCATTTCTCTAAGACTGTGAACACCACTGGTATTATTTAAGAAGATTTTCCTTGTTATGATTTAATTATTGTTAAATAACGCCYTTTTATTTGCAGAATTTCAAGACATTTTTGAGGAGATTTAAACTAGATGAAAGTTCTGCAAGTAGAAAATTTTAGTATTGTATTATATGTAGGAGCTGAATTTATGGTGTGCTTTCTCTTTGTTTATAAACTGTTACTCTAAAAATAAAATCCAAACTGTTCAAAAATCCTTATAATTCTTACTACACTGAAAATAAAATCCAAACTATTCGAAAATACTATTAAGTCTTACTACACTGAAAATAAAATCCAAATTACTTGAAAATCCTTATAATTCTTACTACACTGAAAATAAAATCCAAATTATTTGAAAATACTAATAAGTCTTACTACTCTGAAAATAAAATCCAAACTATTTGAAAATCCTTATAATTCTTACTACACGAGAATAAAATCCAAACTATTCGAAAATACTAATAAGTCTTACTACACTGAAAATAAAATCCAAATTATTTGAAAATCCTTATAATTCTTACTACACTGAAAATAAAATCCAAACTGTTCGAAAATACTAATAAGTCTTACTACACTGAAAATAAATTCAAACTATTTGAAAATCCTTATAATTCTTACTACACTGAAAATAAAAACCAAACTATTCGAAAATAGTTATAAGTCTTACTACACTGAAAATAAAATCCAAACTGTTCAAAAATCCTTATAATTCTTACTACACTGAAAATAAAATCTGAACTATTTGAAAATACTAATAAGTCTTACTACACTGAACTCTATGACAAATAAATACACCCTAAAAACCATCTTGCAAATAAATACACCCTAAAAAGCAAACTTTTTGCTAAAATTTACTCACTTGACATGTTATAAATGTTATGGTGACAAAAAAGAGCAGAAGTTGAAGGTGCTCAAGGGGCCAGCTCTTCCAGAAACCTTCAGCCACAGGCTGAAGCAGGCTCTGAGCAGATAAAATCATTCAGGAGTTCAGGGGCCAGGCTCTTGCTGCTGCTGCTGCTGCCACACAAGTTCACAAGCTTGCAACTCACCAGGAATGATTTTCACAATGAGCTTTGGCTACCTGACAGTGTTCTTCGCCCAGTTTCAAACTTTTGATCTGGGTTGAGGGGATTCTGGAGCTGATCCCTCAAATATTGGCTCTTTACAAGAGCTAGAACCAGGATGCTCTCAGACAAACTGCTAGACAACTTCAGCACAGAAACTGCCAACTAACTCTACCCAAACTGCACTGCAAAAGCTTCATTGCAGTCTGRTAAACTCATGCTGAACAGGAACCCAGAAAAGCAAGCTACTGACCTGCTCTGCTGTCAGGTATAAAGTGTGTGGCCTGTAAGTTTTATATTATTATTTTATATTATCCTCCTTTAAGGAAAGGAGGCTCCTGGTACTGCTGCCCAGCCTGGGAGCCACCTTTAGAGCAGGATGCCAATGGAAATGTCACTGAGGCCAAACTCCTCCTGGGACAGCAGCACTCCCACTGGCAGCATCATATGCTTGTGGCAAAACCCTGAGGCTGTGCATCCCCAAACAGGCAGCAGAAGGAGGGGTGGCTCCTCCAGCCACCAGGAAAAGCCTCCTGACAGCAAATGGTGCACAGCAAGTCTTACTTCTAGGAAATTGCATGCAAGAATTGTTGAGATAGCATGAAACGGGTCCTGCAGCTTCACTGATCTGACTCCACAGCTGAAGAAGAGCAAATTTTYTTTCTCTGCAGTTTCTTGGATGTAAGGACCCGACCCTTAATTCCACATAGCTCAGCAGAGGTTTTGTTGTCTGTTTCTTATGGTGCCTTGGGTTTTAGCTTTTCTATTTTTCCCATTCTGTGCTGCTTTAGTGTGTGGGTCTGAGCTCCATATTCAGGGATGCTGAGCTCTGTGCACAGAGCAGGGAGACAAAACAATTCCTGCTCCAGCTGGGCACCAAGGACAAATGATCCAAATCTCAGCCCCAGAGCACAAACCCCATGGGCTGCAGAGAGAAAAACAAGCAGGGTGGGACTGCAGGGGCTAAAGCTGGAATGGGACAATGAAGTGCAAGATGCAAATGGAGCAGAACTTATAAAAATGTGAGATCTCATGACCAAGCCCTCTTTTGCTTCCATCTTGGAGCCATCCAGGCAGAGCCATGGCTGTGGCTCAGGCACTGCCAGGTTTGGCCTTTGAAGGCTCTTCAATAAATATCCACTTTATTCCCTTAACTCCAGCCTCTGTTCCAGCTCCTCAAGGCATCACTTAGATCAAGTTCATTGAATAAAATATTCATTAAATAACACTCCCCTTTACAGGGTAAGCATGTAGACAGATGAGTGCTCTCAATGTGCTGCCCCAAGAAGTAAAGAGCAAAGAATRCAGGTGTTCCTTGGATGCAAACCAAGCCCAGTGTATTTAGAAAGAGGGCACAGCTTCTTTCTTTTTCCTCTGGAAAGCAGAATTAAAGCAGATACCATGTCATTTTGAAACAAGATTATTGAGGAACTCTTGACTTCTTTACTGACTTTCCCTCTTAGCTGGAACAATCTTGGCCAGCTGCTTTGYTTAATCATGGAGAAAGTGAAAACTTTCAACCATAAGAAGAATCTGATGCCTAGGCTATTAACAGATTTTCTTGGATGCCAAATGAAAAACTGCTTATATGAAATTATGGGGCCACTGTATAATATTAAAATGTGTGTTTCTTCAGGTCTTCAGTGCTTTACAATGGAAAGTCACAGGCAGGAATTCATCTGTGATGAAAAGGAATTGCTCTTCACTGACCTTCAAACTCACCACTACTGCTACTTGTCTGAAAGCTCTCAAGRAGTTCTACAGCACTGGTTTTTAACAGGTCCAATAAATATCTGCTCTCTGTATAGGGTTGAGCAAATCAATCATTAAGGATTTGTAACTTATTAGTGATAACATAGTGCTTAACTGTGGAAAAAAAATTACGGAATATACAGAAATCATTGCCTCCTTGATTTTTGTTATTTCTCATTTTCTTCTTTTTCAGCATATCATCCAAATTTTTTCACAGAAAAGACTTTGCCTTAAAAGTGTTTGTAAATTGTCTCACATTTTTTTTAAGGAAGTAGATAAGCAAGCTGCAATAGACCTAAAACTGAATGATTTAGGGTAGCCAATCTTTTTACTGTAAAGGTTGTAAAAGAGTTTATATGTATCTTATTCATATATAAGAGTTATTATATATCTTATTCATATATAAGAGTTTATATATATCTTATTCATATATAAGACTTTATATATATATATTTGTATATTATATACACAGACACACATATGTACATATCTGCATTGTGTAGGTGCAGCACTGCAATGCCATCATTACATAATATGTGACCAAATGCATCCAGCCAAATTTAGCCAGCTAAGCTGATTAACTAAACTTTGTTCTTGGTCTCTGACAAGAAAGAATAATTTTTAAGAAGAGGTAACTTTCAGTCTGTTTTTCTAACTTAGAAATATATTTTTTTTTCTCAATTAATCCTTTAGACATTATAAATTGGTTCTGGGCACCCAAAAGAAGGAGCATTTTTATGGTCCTATGAGCATATGCTTTATGTCAAGAAAACTATATTTTTGTACATAATACAGCCCCATAAAAAGATTACACTGAAAATAGCCCTAAGACAGAACAAATCATAAAGAAGTTAGTGCATGTGTTAAGCCTGTAGAACCAAAGCATAAAAATAATATTCTTCTGACATTGTGAATGAATGTCACTTTCCTATTTTTGTGGGAAAATTTACATGGACACTTTGAAGGCAATTTGTGTCTCATGTATGTGGTTGCCATCCTCCTGTTTCTTGGTATATTTATAGAACTTGGTAAAGATAGTTTTGGCTGTTCAAATGGGATTTGTTCAAATGGCATTACCTTGGCATATTGATATTAGTTTTGAGAGAATGTTTCTGCTCAGTTGGAAAAAAACTGCTCCATCTTTTGCTATTTAAAATATTTTATTAGATACTATGTGACTAAACCAAAGAATAAAAGAATTTTGAGAAGTATTTCCCATAACATGATAGTTTGGCTTTTTTCAGTAGAGTTTTAACTCTCAGAACCAATCATTGTAGGCACATGGAAAGCTGACCAAATCTGGGTCAATTCTCACTATCACTGCAAACAAATAATTGACAAAAAGGGAACTTTTCTTTAAAAAAAAAATCATAGTGTCATCTAAAAAAAGACCTAAAAATTATCTCAGCTTTGGTACTTTCTGTATTATTTGTCATAGCAAATTTAAAAGGTTTTGCCATTAAAACATACTAGAGATTTCTATCAAACTGATTGTATTCATAAAATTAACTTCAGCCTATCTGAACCACAAGGAAGGCTTTTACAGATGACACACAGTTTCATTTCCCCTGAAATAACATTAGCCATTCTATCTAAACTATAAATAACYCTGTATTTTATGACTGGCTAAATCATTAATCAAGGTAAGTATGGGAAAGCCAAGGGATCTCAGTTTACCTGGTGGCTGATTGCCCAGCAACCACTGCCTGGAATTGTTTTTAGCAGCAGCTCGGTGTTCCTGGGGCCTGTGGGCTCTCAGGATGTGCTTTTCCTGCAGCAGGGCAGGGAAAATGAAAGAATCCAAACCAAACCCTTGCAGGCACATTTCAGCCATGGCCATGCTCAGTTGCACTGGCTGCAGCCCCATCACAGGCACTTGGAGAAGCCAAGCCTGCCCGCAAGTGGGAATCTGCATCTTGGGAGCACAAATCTGATCTTTGGACTCAGGGAAGGAGATCTATTTGATGAATCAAGTGCTAAAAGTAAGTTTTTAAAAAAGGAATTACTTGACTTTTATTTATGAAGTTATTTTATATGATGGTGAGAACTAGGGGATTAATACATATTTACATTTAATTTAACCTTGTAAAACAGCACGGAAATGTTTGAGACCAAGGAAATCTAACAGTTTATTCCTAACATAATTCCTGCTGTTCACAATCTACCTTTCCACTGCAAAACCATTAACTTCAGGATATTCTCTTTTTCCTACARTCTCTACTTCTACCTCAGGCTCATCTCAGACACCTTCACTTTTTTCTTATTTTAATACATTTATTTTCCTGGTTTGATTCCTAGTCACCATCACACTGTTCACTTTTCACACATACCCACATTGCTCTCCAATAAATCTATCCCCTGCACTATCCCAATAGAGAGTGGCCCAATAACTGAGGCTCCCAGCCACAATCCACAAACTCCATTTTCCCCAGTGCTGTGATTTAAGATCTCCAGGATGCTCCTATCAAAACATTGGCAGACATCCAGACAAAGAAAACCAGACTTCTYCCCAGTCTAACTTACCCTGATTTCTGGCAAAATGGATGATAAAGCTAAAATTATCCAGCATTTTAGCTACTGGTGACATGCTTGAGGTCTGCAGTGTAAAAGCTGWAGGTCTGTCTTCACTGAAGTCACCTTCTACAGTTCAATCTTTTAAAACTTGTTACAGTTCAAACTCTTAAAACAGAATATTCTGGAAGCCAAGATCCCAATCAAAGTTAGCACAGAGGAAGGGTGGCTGAACATTTCTGCAATAGATTTTGTCAGAAAGAAAACAGCGCACAAAAATGTACCAGGTTAAACAGAAAAGCAAGCTTAACATGTTGTTAACTGTATGAAATACCCCTGCTTTACAAAGCTAAAAGCAGTTAAAGGAATTTATTTCATGCCAGATTTGCCTTGCCATGATATTTTCAGTAGCTTGCCACAAGAATGGAAAGTTAGGTACAGCCTCAATCAAGATTCAGCTGTAATTTTAACACAGCAGTAAATAAATGATTCATTGCCAAATAAATCCCCYGGGTAACAAGTCTAATCCTCAGTGCATTTGATACTCTTCCATTTCACTTTCACTAGARATGACAGACACAATTTTGGGTACAGAGCCCAAACTGAATTCTTTGGTGTATGGAGAGTTCTGGAGACTGCAAACCAAGCAGAGATGAGGTAATGCTTCCTACCCACACCCAAAATATTATAATAAATAAATAGATAAATAAAATATATAATATAAATTTATTTAATAATAATAGATTTAATACATTTAATTATAATATATTTATATTAAATCTAAATATATTCAGAGTTGCAAAGCCTTTATCTAAAATGAGAAGCTGGATTGCAGCTGAAGCAGCCAAACCAGAGAATCTTTTTCTTTTTTTAAAATAATAATATATTTAATACATTTAATTCTAATATATTTATATTAAATCTAAATCTAAATATATTCAGAGTTACAAAGCCTTTTATCAGAAATGAGAAGCTGGATTTAGCTGAAGCAGCCAAACCAGAGACTCTTTTCTAGACACAATAAGTGCACATGCCCACTCCAAGAAGAGAAGCAGGAAAGGAGACAAATTGGCCAGACTGAGCTGGCCAAAGGAGGAGATTCAAACGAGAAGAAACTTCCAGGAAGTTTGGCCAGGATTTCTCTGCCTTGTGCAGTTTGCTCCAGCCTTCTCTCTTTCTCAGTCTCCACCTCATTTTCACTTCCCACCTATGTGACCCTCCCTGTCATCCCACTTCCAACATCTTCCTCTGCTCAGTGGTTTTTTCCTGGTTTTGTCTTTGTATTTTAAGCTCCTCTTCCTCCAAATAAACCAACCAAAACATAAATAATGGCATTAATATGGCATTTGGTGTTGACTCCTTATTTTTTTTTTTGCACCTGAGTGTAATGTGTTCTTTCTCTGCCAGGTGCCTGCCTAGAGCAAAGATCACCTGCTTGTTGWATTTGTGTATTTATGGGTGCCTGTCCCCAGCCCCTGGCTGCCCACACCATGAGAAGCACCATTACACACACAGAAACCAGCATGATGGTGAAATATCTGAGTGCAGACAGGTACTGCACATTGCTCCCTGTAAAGCCGTAGCACTGAATTATTCCTGGAGAGATCAGATTTAGGATGCACACACGATATTTTCCATTTCTGCTGCAGCCATTTAGCCCCATTGCTAAATCCAGGTTTGTCTCTACACACACCAAGGCTGTAAGAAGCACTGGCAGTATCCTGACATCAACTGAGAGCAGGTGTGTTCACAAAATTTAGCACGAGGGAGAAAACCCAGTGGTAAATGGAATATTGGCTGCTTTTGGTAGTTAGGGGTCAGATTATCTGTCCTGCTGTGGGATCTTTCAGATGAGAGACAAGATTTAGAGTTCAGCTGTCACAGGGAATCAGAGTCTGTTTTTGAAGATGTCAGCTGTGAACCCTGACCTAGCAAAATCCTGCCCCTGATAAAGAATTKATCTTTGCCTAATTTAACGATAACAGACATTCTATTCGGATAAAATATTTTTTTACATTTTTCCAAAGTAAACTTTCAGTTCTGAGGGCTTGGGCAGCTATTGTGTTTTATTCCTAAAAGCATGGTGCAGTGAAATAAAACATGGGTGATCTCCTGCATACACACAGTTGCTGAAGTTCTTTGGGATGTCTCAGGCATGGAACCAGTCCCRACATGCACAGCAGGATTCCCCAGGATTTCAGAATGGGAACTTAAACCACTGATCTAAAATAGCAAATATCTTTAAAATATCAGTGTGGGTTCACTGTCATTTCAAGCAATTCTTAKACCTGACAAAATTGACTTACCCTAATTATGATTAGATTTTTCAGCCTAAAATCATCACTGGTTAGTGACTCAACTAATGAGTGTTTTTATGATTTATTAGTTAAAGCAGAAGATTATGAGTTTAAATTCTACTCCTGATTAACTACATTGGAAATTTTATACATGACTTGTCATTTTAAAATAATGGTATCTTAGAGTTTAATTAAGACATGCAAGAAATTCTGAGTAACTTGAGGTGTAGGATTCAACATTATTATTACAAATTATAAGGAAAATACCTCACAGTATTGCTATCATTAACGTTACCAACATGAGATTTAGGATAAGGTGGCAGCTTAAGCCAATCAAACTCAGAACAAGATGTTGCCCACTGATAAAGAATTTATCTGCCCCAGTGCAGGGATTACTGTGCAAAGTATCATGACCTGCATTGCACAGGGGGTCAGATTAAGTGATCACAATAGRTTCTGCACTCTAAAATCCTGTAATATTTCAGGCTGAAAAGAAGTTAAATACAAAGCTCCACTCGCTTCTTTCTTCTGAGTATAAACTATATGAGTGCCATTCAAGTATATAAACACATTCATTAGGTTTTCAGTAGGCTTCCTTTCTAAGGAAAGAAATTACATACTTTTGAGCTCTTGAGTGAACTACAGTGTTTTATGCCTTTAATTCAACACTCTTAGGGCTTACAGTTCATTGAAATTCAAAATCATGGGTACAAACTGTGTTCACAAAGAAAATGTTGACCTTCCTATATAGCAAATGCCTTTTCGGTCTCCTTTTTTTTTTTTATTTTAATAAAGAAACACTAATGAAGCTGAAGGAGGTAAAAGATTTGACCTTCCTATTAAAATAACAAATGTAATATAATTCACATATTACAGCACGTTGGCTACTGCTCATGAAATAAAATACTGCAACAGAAAGAGCATATTGTTTCCACACATCGAAAARATGCAAATGAGACAAGTATTCAATATTCACTTGAAAGCGAGAAAATGTACCAGACTACCAATGGTATTTAGGAAAGCAAACTGGTTGAACATGATTATTTGAATTTAAAAAATGGGTATGGGATTCCCCTCTCTTTGCTTCTTGCCATATATGGTGTCTGTGGAATATCCACAGGGCAAATTATTCACTACCTTTTTTTCAAGATGAAAAGCTACTGATTGGCATCAGACATCAAGAGGGATTTTGGCATTAGAATAGATTTACACTTGATGACATGTCAAAGGCTTGAAACAAAAACTACAGAATTTACTCATGAATGCCGAAGGCAAGGCACTTATTCAATGGTAGCTCAATGCACATCTTTCCAAGGATGGCATTCAACCACCCCAAGAACAAAATACAGCAAACAAAACATGGTTATACTTGGAAATGAATGTGCTTGACTGGGCTGAACAAAATAACAGCCAGCATTACCTGTTGCCAGCTGTCAGTGGAGAATAAAGAACTGTAACATCCTTGTAAGAAAGAGGGAAACAGAATCCAAGCTCATAATGAAAATACAGCAGTTAGAGGGATGAAGTGGGATCAGCAGCACTATGTGTGGGCATGATAACTCCCTGCTGGCCCTTTAAGAGTGTGTCCTCACTCCTCTTCTCCCACTAACACTTGAAAATAAAGAAAAACTGATCAGGAGAGTAGGCACAAAYGGTCCTGCACATAGGTGTCAGTATATATGTGACATATTGCCAAATTTTGCCATTTCTTCTTCAGCCGCCGCTGTGATTATTTTAAAAATAATTTCATTATTAGCATGACAGCAAAAGGCTTGTAAAATARAGTTAGAAGTGTTGACAACATCACACTTATTTTGGCACGGCCAGTTTAGAGACCACTGAACATTCCCCTGCTTATCTCAAAGGAATAAAAATGCAGGTATCTCATTTCCATGCTGGATGTGTGGGAAAGACCATCCAAAATAGGTTTGGCACCTGTGAGCCATGAAAAGAATATGTACAGMGGAAGCCAGAAATGGAAGGAAACATGAGAAGCACAAGGGAACACCCACTCACCTATGGAAACCAGAGATTGCTTCAGCTCACTTTGCATTATTTTGTACCTCTGTCCTTACAGGCATCAACTCATGTCACATCTGACACAAAAAGTTAAAGGACTGCTTTGTGCAGATAAGGTTATCAAAAGTGAGGAGCAGAGTTTACCTGCAGGACCTGCAACTTCAAGTAAATGCAAAGAGTAACTTGCATAAAATCAGAAAAACATAAGGAAAGTTTGTATTTGGTTTTTCCTTACCACAGCAGATGCAAAGTAGAGGTGAACATTTTTTTAAAGAATTCTATTTCAAAGTCATTTTAGATATCAAGCAAATTCATTAGGAAGAGTTTGCTATTTTAAAATAATGTAAAGAGTTATTTTGGTTTTTCTTTTGATAACACTGTGTTAAGAAGGACACCACATGCTCCTAAAAGAAATATTCGATTTTCTAATGGATTTTCAAATACATAGTTACTGTTTATTTAAAGCACCATCAATGGCTGAACATGCTGTAAATTGTACCAAAAATAAAAATTCACCTGTTAGTCAGGATCTGCTAGAATGACCTAATATTCASAGGAGATAATTAGTCAACTTTTCTAATGAAGATATTGAAAAAATGGCAGTATGAAGTAACCATCATARTTCATTGCTTTTAAGATACTCAGCACTTGTAAATACAAACAGTTCCTTTAGATGTGTACAAATTACAGATGAACTCCTTGGGACTTTGGTGCAATTTGTAGATGCAAATCACTTCAAGAAAACTGGTTCAAAATATCCCACCTCCTCCTCCTCCTAGGGTCTCTTCTAAAAGACAGTGAAAGAAATATTTCATCTTCAAAATGTATCGCACATTTCACATTAGATGCTGAATAGTCCCAGAAATAGCCAAGAAATCAAAAACTTGACAAAATACAGATTCATGAAGAGTGCCCGTGGCATCTGTGAAAAATATTCTGGATCAGCATTTTGGTTCAGGTGGCTCTGCCATCACCAGCCTCAATTTTTTGGTTTTTTTTTGAGGAAAAAATAGCTCCCATGAATGGCAAAAGCTTCATTTTCAAGAAGAATCATTAACTTTAATGCTTACTGCAACAGACATCCAGAGCGAGGTAACAACTGAAATTTAATGCATGTGGGAAGGTGAGAAAATCCTTCAGGGATTGCTAAAACCACACCTTTTAGCACTTCTCTGATTACTGCTGCTCCCTTCCAAAACCAGCATCTCCCTTTTCCTGCCCACTGGGATGCTCCCAGCTGGACTTCTGGACCATAACCAATGCCCTCTAGATGTTGAATAAATACAATAACAAAGCTCCAGTGCAAATTGTGTAACTTAACATCACTTTAGTACTGCAATGAACAGRGAGGAAAACCCCTAAAAGAATAAATGAATGGATGAACTTTGCTGCTTTTCCCAAACTTTTTATTAAATTCTCTTCAATTATGTGTAACTGGACGTGTGTTTTTGGCTGAGATCTGAGAGGATGCTGTTCCACAGCACTAGGAGGTTTCTATGGTAGCAATTTATTGTGGAGCAGCAAAATTATTACAGATCAGTAATTCAGCATATATAGGTGGGTCATAAAAAATAGAGTTTCATTGAGATTTTTATATTATATGGTAACTCATACATGCATGAATTATTCTGTCAGCTTTTAAATTGACTATGTATAGCTGCATGATCATCTCTGTTTGTGTTAAGATTCACCCAGGATCAAAACACAAAACATTTATGTGAAAGAAATTTTAATTTTATTTTGAATATATAATTATTACTATRTAAGCTTGTTCAGCAGTATATGTACATATATATTTATCCTGTATTTCCAATATGAAGYGGCAAAACATGCTATTGGAAATTAAGAATCACTCTAGCTTGCTCATTAACAGGGATGTAGGTAATTATTTATCTGAATTCATAACAAATGATTGCACAAAAATAATTTCACAACCCCCATTCTCTTTTGGTTGATCTCTGAGCTAGTAAAAAAGACATTTTAATCTGCTTTTCTTCTGTGTCAGATTACAGACAATTGGTCTCAGGCTGCTGAAATGGCTGGAGCAGTGGAGAACCCCAGCAGAACAAACCAAGCAAAGCAATTAAAACATCTCAGACTGCTGTGGCAATGAAAGACTGGGAACTTTTCTCCTAATTCCATAAGCACAACCCAAAAAATGTACAGAACAACAAATGCAGTCCATAGCTAGAATGCATTAATGGAAATGGCTGAAGTTTAATGGCCCAGATTGCTTTTAAGTCATTTTATCATATCATTATTTCATGCCGAGGGTAAAACCAATTGTGAGAGGTCTTTTGAATGAATAAAGGTTTATCAGCCAGAGCAGCAAAATGGATGTGAATTTTTAAATACAGAGCTCTGAAATTTGGTGTGAAGATGTCATAGCTAAGAGACTTTCATGCCTTACACACCAGAAAGCAGGAATTTAAGGGGATGCCTGCAAAAAAGGACTCATCTGACAAGAAATCAACTGAGAACCCCACAGGATGGGGGAGGCAGAAGGAGGTGTAGGGAACAACCTTTTTCACTTGGACCTTGAAAATAATTGGACATTATTTTCTCAACATGACCCAGAGCTGGATGAGTACAAATGATGAGTGTGGAAATGTGACTTACAGTCAAGGCCACTGCAATGCTACCACTTCCTTGCATATTTCTATGGCTTTGTATCTTTTTGTCACCTAGGGATCTCAACCATCTTTTTAGATAATGTTAGGAATAAAGCATATCTGAATGCTAAAAACTGTGTATAAACWACTTGGAACTGTTATTTTAGACCAATCTTCACTTTTCAATAACTGCCACCCATAATTCTCTTGTACAAAATGATTTATTCTCTATATACTTCAAATCCTGAACATCTGATTATTTCTACTACTTACATTAATCACACTATTATCAKCCTGATGAGATAAGCTTTTATCTTTGGGCTTGGCAGATATTTGAATTAGTACAATCACACTGTTAAAAACATGGCTCATGTTAAGAAGTTCACAAAATACTGCACTTCTTTACAAAATACTGCACATCTCTAGCAAAGTGCTCCTCAAATCAGGCTGCACATATCTGCACACAGGTCAGAATTTAGTGAGAAAACTCCCTGTTTTCAATTKTAAAGCTGCTTCCTTCATTCATAGCAATAATTCAGTGTGGTGGGCTCAGTCTGACTGATGGTGGAGGGGAWATTGGTGATGGATACCCACATTTGGTGGAAGCTGCATTACTGGAGTGGCTCCCTCTTTTTTAAGATAAGAGTGAAAAACCACCAACAAAYTGAAAAACAAAGCCTCTGCCTATTTTACTGATTTATACTGAACATTTTTATACACAATTTGGAAGCCATCTCTCAACTTTTAAAAAGGAAAAAAGCAAATTGAATGAATAGGTGCATGAAAAGTGTTTCAATGTCACTTGCACTCTGCATATTTTTAAAGCCTATTTTAAAACATGCTGGGTCCTCATATCCATAATTTAAACAAGTTTATTCAGAAGAAAGCTTTTTGATGATATATTCAGAGCTTAATATAAGCAAAAGCCCTACTTAATGTACATATTAGGCAAAATAATGCTGTGTATGTCCAAAATAAGTGTCTGAACTGTTTTTACCATGACTTATTCATACACTCAGTACTGCTTTCATGTACTCCATGAAAACATCTATTCAAAATATTTGTTTCTCATTCCATCACCTCTCCGCTGCTAAGTAAAATGAATAACACAATTATCATAAACATGCATTTAATTCATTTTGTCAGGCATAATGCAGCATGTGAAGGAAAAGGTTTTCCTCTCSTGACTGTAGGGAAAGAAAAGATATTCATCATTTCCTAATGGAAACCCTGCTCATAATAAGATCACAGTAAATGATTTAAAAATAGTTTAGTTTTGAATATTTCAGGTAGGTCTTTGGTAGGTCTAGCTTATCCTGAGAGTTTAAGCTTGGCTTCTTGTCTGTGCTGACATTTTCACTAAAACTGGATAGATTAAAAACCAAAAATGTCACAGAATSCCCACACCTGACTATAATTCCCCAGTAATTATCCCACACTCCTTCTCCACACTGACAATATAAGTTATCCTGACAATAAAAGTTATTCTCTTTTATTTAATCAGACTCCTCTCCCTGGAAGGGCAGATGTTTCCCCATTAATATGGCAGAATGTCTTTGTTTCCTCACCAACTGTAGAGACAAATGATTAGTACAACAAACTCTGGCAGTCTGCCTCACTGTTGCTTGGTGCAGACAAGTCAAACTGTTCTGTGGAGTAMTTAAATATTTCAAAATTCAGAACAACCCCCTGAACCTATCACATCATCTACAGATAGGCTGACATTCAACCCAAAGATAAGGCTGTGTTGTAAAAATTTGCAGTAATGCTTCTCCTTTCCAGTTTAAGTGGTGGTGAAATAGCACCGGGAGAAGAGAAAAAAAACATTAAAAAAAACAACAACAACAAAAAAAACAAACCCAAAAAACCCAAAACAAAGAAAAAAGAGTCTAATTTGATTTACATACAAATTTGGAGTAGCTTGCTGGACTTTTGCAGCAATACATCTTGGTTTAATACAGTGCTAAAAGCTGAAGATGACCTCGACGCTGCTGACTAATGTAAAAGATTCAAGGTGGCCTTACAAATGCAATATAGTAAAAATTAATAAATKAAAGAGACAGGATACTTTGCCTTGGCAAGGGGACCATTGCAAACCTGGCTCCACTGCTATTGATATGTTTTATAAATCATCAGAAATCCCACATGAGGAGGAAACATCCAGAGCAAGACAGGATGTGAGTTCTATGAAGTGTGTAGGAACGATGTTTCTGATGGGCGAGACAGCAGCAGAGAGTGCCTGAGGAGGTGGAATGGAATGGAATCAGAGTGGAGTTCAGAGTGGAATTCAGAGTGGAATATTCAGAGTGGTAATTTAGAATGGAATTCAGAGTGGAATTCAGAGGGAATTCACAATGCAGAATTCAAAATGGAATTCAGATGGAATTCAGAGTGGAATTCAAGTGGAATTCAAGAGTTTGTGAATTCAGAAGTGGAATACAGAATGGAATTCACGAGTGGAATACAGAATGGGAATTCAGAGTGGAATTCAGAGTGGAATTCAGAGTGGAATTCAGAGTGGAATTCAGAGTGGAAATTCAGAGTGGAATACAGAATGGAATTCAGAGTGGAGTTCAGAATGGAATTCAGAATGGAATTCAGAATGGAATTCAAGAATAGAATTCAGAGTGGAATTCAGAGTGAGAATTCAGGAATTGGAATTCAAAGTGGAATTCAGAATGGAATTCAGAGTGGAGTTTCAAAGTGGAATTCAGAGTGGAATTCCAGAGTGGATTCAGAGTGGAAATGGAAGATTGGAATTCAGAGAGGAATTCAGCAATGAGAATTCAGAAGTGGAATCAGAGTGGAAGTTCAATGGAATTCAGAGTGGAATTCAGAGTGGAGTTCAGAATGGAATTCAAAGTGGAATTCAGAATGGAATTCAGAGTGGAGTTCAGAATGGAAGTCAGAGTGGAATTCAGAGTGGAATTCAGAGTGGAATCCACCTCCTCTGCTGACACCTCCTCCTGAGGTGTGCAGGGCAGGCTGTAACTACAGCAGAAAATTCACATCTCTGTGTGTACAAACCATGCCAGCCACAAAAGGCAGKTCAATTCTAGAACTTACTGAAGGTGAAAACCAGTCAATGGCAGGACATAAATACGATTACTTCTGCAACCTTGCTAAGCTCACACTTTAAACAGCCTTTTTGATACTCCCCAAGGCATCTTGGATTGCTTTCACAAAAAAAGAACTAATGGAGACTTGGATTGCAAAGAAAGCTCTAGAGATGRGATTTGCAATGTCTGTGATGAATGAGAAATTGTCACATTTTTCACACTGATGAATGGAAAGAACTGTGAATGGCAGACAATTTTTAATTTTTTTTTTTTGCCAGAGAAAAAGATCTGAGTGAAATGCAGAATAAAGTAGAAGACAAAAATATAAATTAAAGGAAGAAGAGATACAGGACAAATCAGTGTGTTGCAGAAAAGAAGTTCACAACCATTATCTCATTGTGTATTCCAAACCAAAGGTGTTTGGGTTGGGTACAGATCCAGTGGTTAAAAAAAGCCTAAAAGTGAAAAATTTGGCTGTTTATAGGAACTGGTTACTACTGGCTACTCCTCTCATTCAGAAATATCTTATAATATCAAAAAAGCAAGGGTGAAGATGATTGGTAACACTCTTTTTTGGGGGGGTAAACTAGAAGGTATTTTGGGGAAAGAAAGCAACAGAGGGAAAGTTTTTGTAAATTATAGTTTTTTCTCTAACTAAACCCCTKAAAGGCTGGAATCTGCTCAGTTCCCACAGTCACTCAGCTCATTTTGCACAGGAAAATGTMTGAGTACACAGATTTATTTTTATTACTATGTTATCTGTATCATGTTTTTAGATGTTAGTCTCATTGGATGAAAAGTCTCTCACTTCRTTCCACTTCAGTATCCAGGCCAAACTGATCAAAGTTATTTCCTCTTCACCCACTAAGAGAATTATTAAATATACTGTGAAACATMACACTAATCCACTATCTGTTTGGAATAGAATAAATAGTAATTTAGCACCCAACTCATCCTAGAATACATATACATATACATATATTATATTTTTTTATATATCTGTACACACAAAGAGAAATATTACCACCTTATACCCCAGAACAATCTGTTTTCTCTGCAACACAATAAATGCAGGGGAATTTCTTAATATTTAGATGCTATTGATTAGTCCCAACTGAACTGAGTCTCTTTAGGATGATGACATGCTATTCCCTTTAACAGAATGCATCAGTTTTTAGTACAAGTAATGTTTTAAAAGGACTGTAAAGAGAAAAAAACCTTCATACCAGCAGAGGTTCATGTTTATGAAAATTTTCTTCTAAGGTAGATAGAAGCAGGGCACAATCCTTCAGAATTTCAGAGTGAGCTCTCCACATAAAATACTTCTGTATTTCAGCAGTTTCCTCTTAAATGTCAGAACTGAGGTTGCCATTGGACAGTTTACTATGCAGCCCATTTTGATGTTGCTTATAAACTCCATTTTTAAATATTTCTTTTGCTGAAACTGTCAAAATCACTTGCAATGCCCAAAGTTATTTATATTATCCTTCAGAACACRTGACCATTTGATATTATGCATAATACCCCAACTCCTGTGAAACAACCAAACACACTGATGGAACCTTTACATGACTGGAACTTCCTCAGGAATAATTACCTTTTGTGCTTGTTTTGCAGTTCTAAGGAGAAGAGGTGGTGAATTTGAACTTGCAATTTGAAGTTATAATAATATTCTATAGCTCCTCACCGAGAAAAAAAAGATTTGAAAAACTGTATTTAATTTCCTGTTTTGATAAGATTACTACAGGTGTATTAAGCCAGGACTAACATAAGCAAGTAACAGGTTTGGGATAAATAAGTCATATTTTTCTAACATATTGAGCCCTTCTGCTTGTTACAACTTCAAAAACTCCAACATTAGTCTCTTTTATGACTCCCCAACAAATAGGTTTTGTGGCTGATAATAAAGTGATGCCTGCTACAATTCAGTTGCAAAAAACCAGGGGAATTCTTTCAGTGAAAGACTTTGTGGTAAGCACTGTTCAGAGAAAAAATACAACTCTCACAATGAGAACTTTTAAAACTGTACTCAGATTTAAAATGTGAAGTAAAACTGTGATYGAGACATTTCAGTTGAACTGGAATCATCACATCCACTGCTATTACTACTGACAATTTGGTCATAATTATAACTTTTGGTGCATAAAGGCATTATGAATATTGCTTGTGCCACACATTCATATCTACTCGTGACAGAGCAAAAAAACCTTTGGCCATTTATATTAAGATTTGGTCACTTCACCAAAATGGTGTCACTACCTATGACCAAGCCTCATAATCAGAGAGTCCTACTGGCATGAAATATTCCATTAAAAACACATACTGATAGGAAAAAAACCAAACTGTCTTGTTCTCAGACAACAAGATTTAGTATTATGGGRTGTTTTAATCAAACAATGAAATCAAACACTTTAAAATCAACTGGTAGACACATATTGCCTTAACTCTGCAGAAGAGCTTTACATGCAAAATGAATTAATGGGTCAATTCTTAAACTCTCTGTATCCTGTTATTTTCTATTTTAAAATGTTACTAATTTACAATGACTTCCATGACATTAAATTTAGGTTAACACACTAATATATATTAACAAGATAATTATGTCAAAGGTTATCATCAACAGTTCATAATAAAAAGTTATGCTCAAAAATKAAACTTATTATTTATAGTTTAGGCTGCATAATAAAGTATTAGCAACACAAAATGTTAATTAATTTCTAATTCTCTATTCTTTTATTTGGATTTCATGAAGGTTGATTGGACTTGATCCATCATTTTACGGAAAATTAATTATTTCAAATACATGCACCACTTTATGCAACCTGCCTGATTTGCATTGAGGAAAATTCAGCAGAAGTAATTGAGGCACAAGCAAATACTGGCACTGACTGAACTCAATTTTCATTCCAAATTTCTGCAAAATCCCAAGACACAACAATATCAGATGCAGGGGGAAAACAAACAAAAGCAATGTGTAAAGGGAACATGAAGAGAGAATATTACAAGAATCAGAGAACAAAGGCACTGCAGAACTATTTTAGAGCCATAGATGAACAGTGAGGGCTTCATTCAGGCAAGGTGGAATAAGATATCATATGGCATCCTGACAATTGATGTCTTCATTTAAATGTAAGAATTTACATTCTAATTAGAAAGAATTTACATCTTAATCAGAGGCAGCTGTATTATCTTGTTACTGTTTTTTTCAAAGGTAATGAACTAAAGTACTGCTGTGCTTTTTCAACCAGAAACTAAATAGACAGCATACAGTGTTATTTTATAGCCTACCTGCTGTAAGCTGTTATTAATATTTTCAGAGACTAAATTCCAACAAAATCTTTTAAAATAAAAATTGTACTTGACATTGCTGGAACGATATTATAAAGGCTTGTTTAAAATATTTAACCAAGACCCTTTCTAACTTAGATTTTTAAGTACATGTAGTCATAAAGGTATCATTAGTATGGCACCAGAGAAGCACACTTTAGRTTTAGGCTTCAAGTAACAGAGTATAATTTTGGAAGGGAAAAAGTATTTAGAAAATTTTTAATAAAAAAAACCAATTCCACGTGTATTTCTCCACATTGTTCACACAATCCACAAGGAAAAATCAAATAAAAGATCATTTTTGTAGCTCTTGTGTAAATATACTTTCAGTTGAGGCCAAACTGAAGTGGTTTAGGTGCTCATTCCAAAGGAGGAGTCCCACCAAAGGAATATGGAGCTGCATTTACAGGCATTTCCAGACTTACAAAATCATGCTTTATAGTTCAGCCTAGGTACAAATTTTTTTGGCTCTTGCACAATTTCAAGGGTTTTGATACCAACATACACAACTGCTGCTGGGAAACTTCAGGTATGAGWGCAGAAGGAAGCAAAGACATTTTATTCCCTATCAAGAAATTAACCTGGGAATAGGTCTGGGAATCTCCTGGTTTAGTGACCAGCTCTGCAAAAACTAACTCTGCAAAACCTTTGTTTCACCATCATTTGTCTCTCCACYTTTGTTAGATCTCTCTCTCTCAGCTCTCAAAAAACCTCAAAAACCCAAATGGGAAATGTTTTGTAGGGATGGATTTTGGTTTGTAAATCCAAATGGAGATCAGTTAGCCAGGCTTTGCTTTGCAGCAGGGATTAGAAAATACACATTAAAKTCTTAAATCCAATTAATGCCATATTCCACTGAAACACCAGCCCAAGGAACTCAGAACATAAAAAACAAAACATTTATTTATATTACAGATCCTTGGGGAAAAAGGACAAGCAAAATGATTCCCCCATGAAGACTGGGAGAGAGATTTCATGTGAGATTTTAGATCCACAAAAACCTTAGGAAGTTTGGTTCCTCATCCCTGCATGTTCATGCCACCTACCTTAAATTAGGATCACTGAATTTATTGATAAATATTTGTGCATTTTGGCAGTTTAAGAAGAGGTGATAAGGGCTAAAAACACACAGCAAGAATGTGAAAAGCAGCTGAATGAAGTAGATAGTGAATAAGTGGAAGGAACTGAGAGAAATGGCTTCAATATATTATTAGAGGTGTTTTGTTTTACTTATTCCATTGTTTCACYTCATGAGATGCATTTGATATTTTCCCACTCTCTAAGTATATATCCACCTGATAATTAAGCTGGCACTTTTTAYGTTTATCTAACAAGTTTTCAATTTATTCCATTTGATAAATTGTGGGGTTTTGTCCTACATCTGCTTCTTCCCGTTCTGTTTACACTCTTCTAAAAAAATTTGCTTTGCTTCTGAATATATTTAAGTGTTCTTTTAGTTCATATGAATGATTGAAACTCATCTTGACACACTATTGAGAACACTTAAATTTGCTGTAGRTATACTTTAATTCCTCTCTCCATTGTTTGTTATCACAATAAAAGAGTGTTTGACAGAAAAGAATATGTTTGAATTTACATTTACTGCTGATGTCTTCCTAATAACCACATTGTTCAGATCCCACTTACTGTTTAATTACTTAACATCATTTCAAGAAAATGTCATGGTCCAAAGGGTGATTTTTCTAATAATTAGTGTATCTAATATCCAGGCTGTGCCCAAAAGAATTCTGTATCAAACAGTTTGAAGTAAAAAACAAACACAAATTTCTTGTCCTCATACTAGGCTAAACATTTTTGAAACATGAGACATATTAAAAAAGTTAAAAAAAAAAACCCAACAAGACAAAACCAAGTGGCCACTTAAAATTTTTAAAATGTCAGTTTTCAAAGCAGTCCCACTTAGATTCTTCTATTATGACATGGAAAAAGAGTAACATATTCTTTGGATGAGCAAATCATCCCTCTTTTCTTGGATTTGCTCATCCATCATTCTTTGGATGAGCACTCATCACATTCCCTTTTTCCTGTGACAAGGAAAGCAGTTTGTGAAAACCTCTGGAATGGATTCTATGAAAAGGGGAAATATTCCAGTTCTGCACATGGAAGAGCAATGGAATCTCAATGAAATAGCACAGACTGCCCCCAGTCCTGGCTGAGCTCTCCTAAAAYCCACATTCATGTCAAGAACAGGGCTGCTGCCTTCTGCATCATCCCTTCATCATCCCTTCATCTCTCCTTTGCTTGGTGCAAGGAGGATCAGGATCAGCTGATTCATTCCTGCTACACCAATTAATTTAATATCTCTCAGGCTTTCCAAAGAACAATTGGCTTTGTCCTCCCTCCTCTCAGTGCAGCCTGAGGTCTGTGAGCTTTATTTGGTTCAGAATCCCACTGTGGATCTGAGCTACTGCCCGTATCATCGGCAGGTTTATCCCTGAAGAGAGCTCTGTTAAAAGTCAAAGTTTTGTGGCTCTCCCATGGRACAAGGACACAGAGCAGCAGGACAGCTTCACCATGAGGAGGGTGAGATGCAGTTTTTCCAACATCCTGCTCAGCACAGGAGCTGCACTCCTCCAAGGGAATKAGGAGTGTTTGAAGACTCTGTCACTCCCAGCCTGGTGTGTCAGAAGACTGAAGACTCAACACCTGAGCAGAGAAAAATATCTCATCCTAGCTACTGCTATGGGTCTAGCTCTTTAGGAGAGCCATCCTCATTCCTATGATGTCGAAGCTCACTTTTTACGGCTGATTTAGTTATCTGAATGAAAGAACTAGTCCTGGAGCTAATTCGAGAGAAGATACATTCCATCTAGAGCTACCTGCTATGGCTTAGCGTTTTTAGGAGCCACATCCTCATCCTCAGTGAGTGTGAGTGGTCCCAGCTCATCACTGGATTTTGGGTTATTAAGGAAAGAAACCCTGGAGCTAATCGGGAAAATCTCCCTAGTCTACTGCTATGGGTTGGCTCTTGTAGGAGAGCTGCATCCTCATACCTCATGGTGTCCAGCTCACACTCGGAATTTAGTTTATTAGAAGGAAAGAACACACGTGGCTGGAGCTATAATCAGGAATATCCATCTAACTACTGCTTATGGGTTTAGGCTCTTAGGAGAGCCCATCCTCATCCTGGATTGAGTGTCCAGGCTCACACTGGATTTAGTTCCATTTAGGAGAGAACTCCTGAGACTAAATCAGGAAAACATCCATCGCTAGCTACTGCTATGGGTTTAGCTCTTTAGGCAGAGCTCCATCTCATCCTCAATCCTATGAGTGTGAGTGTCCAGCTCAACTGGATTTAGTTATTAAGGAAAGAACATCTGGAGCTAATCAGGAAAACATCCATCTAACTACTACTATTGCGGTGCTAATACTAGGCTTAGCTTCTTGTAGGAGAGCCCCATCCTCAATCCTCAAATGAGTGTCCAGCTCACACTGGATTTAGTTATTTAGGACGAGAACACCCTGAAGCTATCCAGGAAACATCCATCCTAACTACTGGCTATGGCTTTTAGCTCTTTTAGGAGGAGCTCATCCTCATGAGTGTGAGTGTCCAGCTCACACTGGATTTAGTCAGTTTAGGGAGAGACATCCTGGAGCTGATCAGGAAACATCCATCCTAGCTTACTTGCGATGGGTTTGGGGCTGTTTAGGAGAGCTCATCCTCATGAGTGTCCAGCTACACTGGAATTTTAGTTATTAAGGAAAAGAACATCCTGGGAGCTAAATCAGTGAAACTATCCATCCTAGCTTACTGCTGATGGTGCTTGCTAATACTAATGGGTTAAGCTTCTTAGGAGAGCTCATCCTCATCCTCATGAAGTGTCCAGCCCAACACTGGATTTAGTCATTTAGGAGAAGAACACCCTGGAGCCAGCTGAAATGCTGGCTGCAGGAACAGGAGCTGAGGGTTAAACTGATGCACAAACATTCTGCTCCCTGGCTGCACTTCTGCATGGTAAATGTGGCACAAGCAGCTGGGTGTGACCAGGCTGCCCCTTCCCTTCATGTACCAGTACAGACAGAAATCATCCTTTATCTGCAATCTGCCCTAAATTACATTCAAATGCCCAAGACCAAGCATGCTGGATGCAGAAACAGCAAAAATATCACAGAATTCCTACAGAATTAGCAACAAGAAGAGAAGTAACTTACAGAAAGGTACTCATGTCATTGGAATTTTAAAATTTRCTAAACATCACTGAGCTGTTTCATCCTCCACTAAATGAACTGTTAGATTGATTCTTGATGTCACTGCTGAATCAGCCAAAAAAAAAAAAATCTGAATCACAACCAGGTCATGGACCCAAACAAGAATAACACTTTGGAATGATTATATTTTAAAAATTGATTTATATGTTCAGAATTAGGRAAGAAAAACTTTGATTAAAAAGTTTTTTAAAACAAACATAACTGAAAAAAAAAGCTTTTTAAAAATCATTAAATGACTCCCTATTAAAATGCTTATTTAAGCTTTCCTCTGCCACTTACTATTGTCAAAATATACYGCAGTAGTTAATAAGACAAGACTAGACTTAACTATTGGCTCTCATAATAAAACACGAAGATAAAAATGAGGCTTGGTGTAATTTATACGAGAGAAAATGATGTACTAAAAGCAAGACACTAAATCAATTTTAAACACCAAACACAATTTATGTCTGACTTTAAAACTCATCCTCCAAACATTAATCTAGACAAAGGCCAGAAACTGAATYAGGCTTAATTTGTGAAACTGATACCTTTCATCATAACCTTTAGCTGAAAAGGTCATTAGATATATTATATCTAAGTGAGCAGCTTATCCCTGCTTCATTACTGATAATTAAGGCAAGTAATATTTTCTTGACAGTAATGTGTCCAGTAAGAGATATTGTCTAGTTTGCATAAACCAGACATTAATTACCAGAGTAGTATCAGAGATAAAAAAAATTAAGTACCTGTGTAACATAATTTCATTATTTTTTCTTCATTTCCTTAAAGAATTAGCAGGCTCAGAAACATAATGAGCATATTAAGAAATCCATTTTCAAGCATTTATTAAAATCCTTATTAGACATRGCACAAATATATTTTTGCACTTACATAAACAGAAATGAAGGCATCTTGAAARAAACACATTATTTAGATATTTTGTCATCTTGCTTTACAGGGCAACATTCAGTGGTGAAGTGCAGTTATCAAATAACAGGTTCACATTTGGACTTAATTTCAAATGTTAAGGCTTTCATATAGATGCAATCACAAATGATGCCAAGACCTCTGAGCTGCAACTCTGACACATGCAAAGGCTGTTCCACCTCATCTGCATAAATGGCATTTTTGCTGCCACACAGAGCAGCACATGGATCAAATATCCATGTGAGGGTGACAACGCTGTCCCTTGGATCATTATCCTGTAAACACTTTTCATTTCTCYCTAGAAACTACTCTTAGTGTTTTTAAAAGCTGTAGTGCACAGTGTTTAACAGACAGAAGAATGAGAGATGAATTTTTGGTTTGCRCAGCTTTTACAGAGACSGGGCAGCTGAGAGGCATTTAAAATATTTTATTCCARTATCAGTCTRGATGAAGGGTGAGACAAGASATGTAAAACTCAACACCKTTCCATCAGAAGCCACCCTATTTCCTGGTTACAACAKCRTGTAAATYTTTTTCAGCCTATCAGCTTTTGCTACACCATGCTGCTGRTYCTTCTAARACCAATCCCCTACATTTTTATCCCTACATTTTTACCACCTATATTTTTACGTGGTCCTGCTACAATGCATCTTTCACAGTTCTGATTCTCCAAATTATCTGGTCTTTTTGCAGATTGGCCCTGTTCTGAAGCTTGTTTCAGGTCCAATCTGTGTCTCAGCAATGCCCTCTCTGCTCCATGGCCTCCCTGGGGCAGCACCCCTTATCTCAGAGTTTGCACACAGATGGACAAGGCTGTGTGAGCTGCCTGCCAGGTTCTGAGAATCCTTTACAAACCCATTTCCCTCAATGAGTTACCTGCAATGGCTCACTCTCAAGGTATGTTATCTACCAAACTCCACTCCATGAAAACCTAGACAAATGTTACCCAGAGAGATTTTTACCCCTTAGTCACCACAAAATCCATAAATGCTGCTGGCACCCTGTGCCCTGCAGAAACCATAAAATTGGTACCTTATCCTTTTCTCCCCTGAGGTCCTGTCCCCATGAGCATTTGCATGATGGGAGCTCCAAGCAGCATTTCTCACAAAGCATCACTAATTTAGAGGAGAGCCCAGAGCTGCCTGTTGGACAGGGAGCTGTTACACTAAAACCTGCTCCCTGCCAGATGTGATGGGCTCCAAAGAACCTTCCCTGGGCTTTCCAGGGAAAAGATTAACTTCTCATCAAAGGCAGAAAGAAGATGGGTGGGAAGGAATAGGAGGAAGACTGTCACAGCTATGGATATCAGCTGTGACTCCCTGGAGCTTGGATGGACACATTCAGAACCAGCCAGAGGAGCACTTCTCATATTTATTTATATTATATTTATTTGTGCACGTTATTCTGAACCAGATAAGACTTTAAGTTGGCTGACAATGCGTTATCACCACCATCATTTGTCAGACACAAACCTGGAAATAAATGCTGGAAAGTTTAAATACTGGAAAGTTAATTGAAAGATCTGTTTTGTGGTAACCACCTAATGAGAAACCAGCATGAAAGCTAAATTAAGGCAAAATTGGCGAGTACCTGAAAAAGACAAGGAAATCTTTCAGTAGTGATTGAAACTATTAAAATTCTGGTTGATTCTATTTGTGTTATGCAAAATGACCATTTTGCATCAGCAATTTTGACACAAAATCATTGTTTGAGTTAAAGGAAATGTAAGGAGAAGTGAGGGTAAGATAATGCCCATGCCTGTATGTGCTGTCCCCCTTACCCCTGAGGCAGCCCATATCTGCAGCTCTAATCAATGTTTTTTCCTCCTTTCCCAGGGCAAAGACCAGAAAATAGTGGTGAGAGAAAGTTGTGTGAAGTGCCTGGGCACCTGTGAGAGGACATGGAGCTGCAGCTGTGTTTGTGTGAGACCACTTGCCATAACAGCCAGAGCATCATGAGTGCACAGAAAACCTAAATCTCAGTACATTGAAAACCCAAATCTCAGTACAGAAAACCTGAATCTCAGCACACTGAAAACCCAAATCTCAGTACAGAAAACCTGAATCTCAGCACACTGAAAACCTAAATCTCTGTACAGAAAACTGTTGCCTTAAGTATTGTACAGTACATGGCAATGTTGCCTTGTATATCAGCGTAGCTCATGGCAACAGTTCTTATTATCATTATGCTGCAAGGATCCCATGGCTTCTGAGCACCATACCTTCTTAATACTCCTCGTGGAGCAGCTCC